>LPNX010702901.1:222745-385245 GCA_001517045.1 Pseudotsuga menziesii | reverse complement strand
ATTTGCGCACACTATGACACGTCATTCTGTGATTCCAATAAAATGCTCATATCATTATTTCTATTACCATGACTTTAGTTATGCTAATACTTTTTTTTTCAACACCATTTCCTTTTGAAGATACTATATTCAACTTCGATCCTTCAACCTAGAATTCAGAACTCAATCAAGAGGATATACCGTACAATATCTATAAATTTAGCGTGAGAGAACAAAATGAATATGTTCTGCATATTCCCATGCCTTGTGATCTCAATGTTGAAGTGATTATCATTTCGTCTTCTTCTGTGCTATCCCATTGATTTATTTCTTTGCCTCTAATTTAGGGTTTGAATCATAGCTCAAATTCCTTTGCAAATTCAAAACATGTCATGTGATTCCAAAAATCCATGTGATGCAAAGGATGTATTATGCGATCTATAATTCCAGAAGCCAAACTTGAGAATGTATCTTGCAATTTTTCCTTTTGTGATTGGTTCAAGTTATGGAAAGAGATAGAATCAACACACCCTTATTTTAAACATAAAAAGGAATCCACCATTTCAAAGAATCCCTTTCACACTTATGTGATAGCTATATCCAGTGCTACCAAAGATCCTAGAATATATCCATAGATCAAGACAAAGCCCAAATCCTCCATGCAAATGAAGATTCCATCATCTTCTCCACAACCATCGCACACTTGCAATTACAATAAAGAGAATTTGCTTAATCCATTTCCACATCCTTTCTCAACAAATAGTAGCTCTTATTTGTGATCCCAAATTTTTGATTTGGATCACTTGTGAATTGCGTGATTCCACCCAACAAATCCATCACTTCGAAACCATATTTTATGGGATTAAAAATGCTTGAGGGAGGGACGAGATGGTTCATATGTGGACCAAAATATCTCAATGGATGTTATAACTGTTCTCAAGACATGTTGTTGAACAAAACATTGAATCACACCCAATTCTTAGAAGGAGACACCTGGGTGTGATCTGAGGGACACCATACCCTGTTGGGTTGTTAATCTTCAAAACTCATGTGCACAAATCATAAATTGACACATGTAAGTGTGAGAATGAATTTCTTAGCAACTAAGAACCTAGTTGGCACTTGTACTTTCACTTGGAAATCACTCCGCTTAGACATTTCGGACCAGGATGTATATGCCATATGCTTCATAGGGATTCAATGAAACACTTTGATACTTCTTCAATCACTCCTTAGGCTTCAATGGATTCCTTAACTGGATTCTTCAAAATATGCCACAATAGTCATTGACTCAACTTCAGTAGCTTCTTCTCAATGCTCTTGTCGTACAACACACATTACTAAGGCTGCTTCATCTATATGCCATACTCAAGCAACCCTCTAGTATTCAAACCACTTTAGATATTCTTGGGTTTCCTTCATTGGTTGTCTCACCACACCAATCCTTCTTCTCAAACACACACTAATAATTCTTGTTCTTCATAGACCCCTTCACACTCTTTGATTTTATTGAGTTGATACAATGTTGAATATATCATCTTACACCTTATTAATGTTAACATCAATGATAACCAAAATCTACAACAATATTCCCTTTTGTCATGGAGGAAACTTAGTAAAAAAACCTTTCTTACCTGCTCCCCTGTGACTATGTTGGCTCTCCCTGTCAATATGATTCAATATGAGCCATTTTTTTTATTGGACATTCTCTCCCCCTTTGAAAACAATGATAAGGAATCCTTTATTTCTCTTCTAAATTTTTCCAACTTCCCCTGTCATTAATACCCATTCTTGTAAAATTCAAGGGGCTACTAAGAATAGGTATGATTACAGAATATGTGAACCACTTACCATTCACCCTTCACATGTTTTTGGAGATTCTACGAAGCATTTAGAACACTGTAACTCAATCCTTTGTCAATTACAAAGCAATATCCTTCAAAATTATAGTAAGAAACTTATATTTCTATCCAAGAGATCAATATTTTCATATGTTGTTGTTTTGCTGTTCGAACCATCAGTCAGGACGTTCCAACAAAATCTCAAAAATTTCCAAAACACTTAATTAACTTATATCTTTACAGGATACTCTCTAAACTGTCCTTCAAGGAACGTTCTTGACTTTATTGAAGGCAGTCCTCAAGTACTCCACAAAACTATCCAAAAGAATCCCTGAAAATTGTCTTAGGTCTATTGTTCCAAAGGTATCCATAAACAATCATAAGTCTACACATCATCAAGCTTCAAGTATTCCTAATGTAATAATTCACAACGCCTCTCAAATCAGATTTTGAAATCCTTCCTTAAGAGGTATAACCATGCCCTCAACTAACATTGAAAGACTGTCATAGAAGCTGCCCAATATTACTCTCAACGTTTCTTTGGAGATGCTTGTCCAAAATGTACATACTTAGCCTTTAATATGGCCCTAAATCCTTTCTTTTACTCATCCCTTAACGTTATAATCATAATATAAAATAAAAAGAGTTGTCCCCCTCCTTATGATTTGGAACCATAATTCTTGTATTGTCATCACATCCCTTAAGATGCACACACACTCCTAACGATATTCCACAAAATATTTCCCCCTTTTACATATGAGGAGCTTCATTTTTTGTCCCTCAAGTCATACTTAAATAAATTCTGCAATAATATTCTTCTAAGACACCTTCAATCAATGACCAATATGTACTTCATCAAAACATATGGATGTCATACAATACCTGCAACAAGTAGCTTACACATATGTGCCGAACTATCTACAAATAGCCCAAAACATATTACTAATATGCCTCTTATATTTTACTTAGTTTCTTGATTTCTAGGAACATAACTGCTGCTGATAAAAAGATGAAATCCTTGGAATTATATTGATCCTGGAGCCTTTCATCTACTTCACTATTTGATCCTAGTCCAAATGGTTCTATTCGCCTTTCCATGCATCTAACTTACTCTCTGAATCTTGTTTGATGGATTTTGATTTCTTCTCTTTTTTCTTATACTTCTTCTTCTTTGACTTGATCTATATTATTTATTCTTTATGAGTTCCAAGTTCTTCTTTTCCACGAGTAAATTGTTCTACCCTAGTATCTTCATTCATAGGCACAAAAACGAATTTATTCACTAGCTCTTACATGAGATTCCTCTTTATTGTATTCATAAGGAATTGGCTCATTTTGGTCTTCTTTATTTGCTCAACTAAAACTTGGATTTTATTGACAATTTCCTTAGTTTCCTTAGGGTCTCCTTCTATAGTTTCACCTTCATTGTTATGGGAAGGTTTGTCATTGTCATGAGTAGGGATCTCAAGTTATTTTGGTCTTTGCTCTCCAGAGTTCATTTTTATTTTCCATACTTTCGTATTCCCTTCCTTGAGAGCCTCAAATGCATTTTGTTGAGCATGCATCAACTTACTTCTGCAGTCCCTAGCTTTGACGCCAAAATTATGGCACTTAAAACCTTCAATATCTAGCTGCAAGAGAGCAAAGTAATTATGATTACTTTCATGTTTTACATGATCAATTTTGGTGAAATTGTGAAACCTTCTATCACTTTTTGCAAATGCCCTATAATTTGCATCCTTATGACCAATGTTATTGCATGAATAACATGTGTCAAGAAGATACCTAGAGATAAGTGATCTTCTTTGAGGTGTGAGATTTCTGAGCTAACATTTTCCTTTGATGTCCTTGGGGAATGATTCTTGGATGACCCTTTTCTGAGGTTTGAAGTTTTCCTTCTTGAGTGATCTAGATGCATTACCAAACATCATAGCACTTAAACCTTCATCACTATATTTTTGGACATATTCTAGACCCGACTTGTCAAAACATGGTCTTTGACAACTAATGATATCATCGAAGACTTTAAAGCTACCGCCAAACTGTTAGTTTTTCTAAGTTAATTTACTTAGGATATTTATCTGAAAGAATAACAAGCACAACAAGACATCAAATATACACAAGATACACAAGACACATATTTTTTCATCGGGGAAACCATGAAGGAGAAAACCCCCCAAACTTCCTCAGAATTGTTTCATCACAAAGACACAATTATAAGATAGAATAACCCATGAAAAATATGTCTGCAACATCTCTCTGTTCCTTCTCTTCCTCTCTCTCCTAAGGCACACATGAGAGAAAAAGTGAGCGTGTGACAAATGAGGAGGGCACCTGCCTATTTACATTCTTCTGTTGAGTAACTAACTCAACTAATTAGGTTGAGCATGTATCCTTTGGGGCCGAACTACCTAGGAATACACAAAGTACATTTTTCCTCTATTTAACCTAGGGACTATTGCCTCAACTTACAATGAAGGGTTTACCTCAGTGACCATACATAATGATGACATCCCCAAAGGAGGAAGAAACATCCTCGATGGGGGTACAACAATATACAATAGTAATATACATCAGAATATCTTCCAAAGTTACAATTATAACAACACTCCCTCTTAACTAGGAAGGTATTCTCTCATCACATTCATCAACACATCTAGTCATTGTCACTGAGTCATCATCGTCGCTGCTTCAATTATCCTCATCTTGTCCAATATGTCGCATCTATCCGTCATAGGAATTTTCTACAAAGCCAACCCTTTTTCATGTTGGGTGTATGCCTAGACCTCATCTAGGTCTTCATCATATCCATGAGAAAGCCATCACGTACGTATATACCATGACCATTATTTACATTGCCACTGCAATAACCCATGTCTCCTACCATCTTCTCGTCATATCAAATCATCATGTAGGTACAAACCAAGACATTGTTTACATTGTCACTACAACAACCTATGTTTCCTACCATCATCTCGTTGTATCCAGATCATCTCTTTTGTCCTGCACAAAATAAAACATACAGAGCACATAGAGAACATCTCAGATGCATACCACCTGTGTTCTATCACCATAGTATCATGTTAGGATATTTCACGTCATTTAAGACAACTCATACCATACACTATGCAAGAATCTCCTAAGAGCACACTCAGTGCATTACGTCTCTACAAGGTCAACATACGTTCTACCAGTAAAGTAGAACCGCCTAGGTGCACCTCATGTGCTTCATGACCTTATAATATCCAACATGGGAAGATACACATGCACACACACATATATATATGTAAGGACTGATTATGACCGAACATGGATTTTATGTTCTAGGTCAACCTCAAGGACTTATTACATTTGAACAACCTACGTCTAGGATATTTTCCGTTCATACAACCTTCATGTCGTATTACATCTGAGTAACATGCGTACCATGCCAGGGATATCAGGTCTTCACCTTAGGGCGAGGGAGCTAGATTTACTAACCTAATAAGAGTTTGGAATAAAATCTCATCCGTACACTCAGACAACCCACAGGACTTATTACATTTGAATAACATGCATACCACATCCGGACTCATATTTACATTCAGATAACTTGTATTAGGACTTATTACATATGAATAACCTGCCTACCATGGTAGGGATCATATCTACATTCAGATAACCTGTCTTAGGATTGATTACATTTGAGTAACCTGTGTATCACTCCAGGACTCGTATTTACACTAATACAACCTACATGACTGATTACGTCCTAGCAACCTGCTACACAAGGGTATTTTCTGCTCGAACAACCTGTCTCATTTCCCATGTGAGATATCATGCATCTGCATCTTTTGGTTTCTTGCTATTTCTAACATAGATGCATATCAAGACTGATTACATCCAAGGATAACCTCCGAGCTTCATCAGGACTTATCCAAGGACAACCTACAGGATTGATTATGTCCGAGTAACGTACGATCTTCACCAATATTTTACGATAAGGAAACCTGTCTCTCTAGCTATGCTAGAAATCATCCCTCCCTCTTTCGAGAGGTCTTATTCTGGATCACACCAAGTCTTTCTTTGAAGTACTTAAACTTCACTCTGCCTATTTCTAGTATAGAATCATATTAGGATTGATTACGTCCACGGATAACCTGTGAATTTCACTAGGACTTATTACATTCTAGGAAAACCTACACGATTGATTATATCCAAGCAACATATGACCTTCACTAGGAATTTTACCCTCGGATAACCTGTATCTCCAACTATGATAGAATTCATCACTCCCTCTTTCGAGGGGCCTCGATCTAGATCACATACTGGAGATTCACTGCTCCTCTCTGCATCATACAAAAAATGCAAGTCAGATCAATCAAATCAGATAGTAGTTTTCAAAAACATACTACCTCATAACCTGCCGAGAAAGTGGAAATATATTCTGCCTCGGATGTACTCAGCACTATGCAGGATTGCATCCTTCCAAACCAATAGATCATACTAGATCTCAAACTGAAGAATCAACCCAAGGTGCTCTTCCTCTTAGTGGTGCTTCCTACCCAATCCGAATCAACATAACCATGCAGGTTAGTCTTCTGATTCGTATCATACTTTAACCCATACTCTACTGTACCTTCCAGGTCCCTCAATACATGCTTTATAGCAACCAAGTGAGCATGTATCATATCCATTAGGAACTAGCTTGATGTGTTCATGACAAAGCATATGTTTGATCTCATATTCGTTAGGCACATCAATGAGCCAATCATCTGATGATAGATAGTGGAATCAACCGCCTCTAATGAAGTATCACATAGTAGCTTCAGGTTCAATGCCATAGGTGTGGCTATCTCCTTGCGGCCCAACATTCCAAATTTCTTTGAAATCTCCACTGCATAGTTTCCTTGTCTAAGGAAGATACCATCCGCATTTTTTCACACCTCCATGCCTAAGAAGTCATGCATCATCCCTACGTCTTTCATCTTGAACTTAGTGGCAAGTATCCTCCTTGCATATACAACCAGTATTGATCCATCTTAATTATGGCTCTACGAAGTGCCGAGAGGGATAAAGTTTTCTTTAGGTGCTGTTAAGTCATGAATTTGTTTTCTTCAGTCTTATATTTTGTTTGTGTTTTTTGAAGCCTGCTCATTTGCTTACTTCTAGGAAATTTTGGTTTAAAGTTCAATTTTGAGTTTATGCCATTAGGTCTTCATCATTTTTGTTTTTCTTATGTCCTGAAGGGTTCTATAGGGTATGTTTTGATTAATGGTTTCATGAATAGCACTAAGATCAAGGTTTAATCATATAAACCCAGTTTTAAAGTTGAATTATTGATCAAATAACACAAAATTAGATTTTTGAACTTTCTTGTAGCGCAAGGGTAAAAATAGTGCACTGGCGCGCTACAAGAAAGTCGCGGGTGCTCAATTTGTCATTTTTCACGCCGATTTCTTCAATGATTTCATTCCTGGGGTGACTAGTCACATCAATAAGCAGGTTTGATATGTTCCTCGTCAGGATAATCATGTAAACAAGTGTTGGTCATGGCATGAAGGAGATCGTGGCAGTTAGAGGTAAGTGCATGGAAGATCATGATAGAGAGTGGAATAAGGCAAGATTGGCAGGAAAGAGGTTCTCGAATTGAAGATTACGAAGCTGGTAAAGACACTGGGGTGGAGACACATTGCTTAAAAATCAGAAATTGGCAGTTGAAGGAAGAATTAGGGTTTCACAGCGTGACAGTTAGAGGCGAGCTGGAGAGTTGAACACACCTGGAGCGTTCAATTCGACATTTATCCAGTCCAGGAATCAACTTCTAACACCTACATCAAGCTTGGAATGAGGTATCTCGCGTGACCTTGGTCATGACCTATTAAATTGGGGTTTTTTCTGCTAAGCCTTATAATGTCAAATTGTTAGAGGAAAACATAAATTCATTTATTCAACAAACTCCCAATGGTGAGATATTAGTCCAAAGGTCTAAATGAGCATCATTTGATGTTAGTAAAGTTCAGAACAACCCTCTTAAGGATCTTTGGTGCTGTGTTTAACCTAAATTATTCAAACTTGGCACAAAGCATTTCCTGAATTAATGATAGAATAGACTGTATAAAATTGAGGACAAGCAGCCTGTGAGAAGTTCAAAGGAAGATTGACAGCCAAGACTGTGAAAGCTTGAAGAAAATAGGCTGTGAAGTTACTAACAGGTTCTGAAAACCACACAGAAGATGAAAAGGAGCGGGAAGACTAATAGGGCAGAGCCCACTGAGCTAAATTGGATAGACAAATTTCCAGGATGTGCTGAACTATTTGAAAATGCTGGATGGTTGAACTTTAAAAAAAATATTGATGGATATAATGTTGAAGTCTCACACAAGTTTGCTTAGTGTGATAATAAAGATATAGTATCATTTGATACTTTGAAGTTCAAATTGACTACAGATTTGGTGGCTGAAGCAACAGGGGTCAAAAATGAAGAAGAACTTTGGTTCAAAAAAGTGCCATTTACTTTCAATTCCCAAAGGTATCTATTACCTGGTATTGTTCTAGATTGGGGCAAGGGCGTGCCCATCCATAATTTCAGAGCTGAATGGGTAGAGCCTATCAAGGTTCTAAAAAGTTACATCACATGTGAAGGAAGGTACGCCTTCGTTTTCAAGTACCATTTCAGGTTCCTTCAACACCTTAGTGGAGAATCAAAGATGAATATGCCTTTCTTCCTGCTAAAGAGCTTACAGAAGATGGCTAGCAGAATAAAAGAGCACCAGGACCATAATGTACAATCCATCTTTCACCATGGACTGATAAAGCTTATTATCAACAGTGTTCTACAGAAAGAAGGAAAGACTTGGGAATACTTTCTCTTTTGGTTAGGGTTCCAAAATAGCTAGGAAGGATAGTCTACCAGAAAGCAGGTTGATAAGGGACAAACCTTAATCAGAAAATTAAGACAAAAAGTGAAGGTTGAAGATGAAGAATGTGTCAAATTAGAGGAAGTTGCAGAACCTTCAAAAGGAGACTGTGAATCTAAGCAGCCTCTAGATGACAGTGAGAACAAAAATTTGCAATTTATTCACAAGGAAACACAGCCTGTTCAAAATGAAGCACCAACAGAAACATTCGTTGATGAAAAAATTGTTTTTACAGAGAAGATTTTTGGTAATGAAGAAAATGCTAAGGTCCAACAGCAAAGTCCAATTACAGTTTTGTCTGAAGATGAAGCATACTTGTTGGAGGAGGAAAAACTTACTGTCATCGATAATACTAGGGTTGGCACAAAAAGAAGTTTTGCAATCAAGAGGATAGGTTAGCAGCACCAAGAAAAAAGAAGCTGAAAGTCAAGGAATTTGCCTCTTTCATTCATCAAGGCAAAAGTTTAAAAATGGTAGGAGAGATTGTTCCAAGCTGGAGACCCAAAACTAGACCCAAAAACAAATTAAGGCTAAACATGAAGAAGCTACTAAACCCTAAGTTGAATACAGAAGAGGTAACTGTGCTTGATAATTCTTTGATGAAAAGCTGGAGATTGGCAAGGGTGACAACAAAAGGAAAAATCCATTAAAAACAGAAGAAGAATCTAACCTCACTGAGACCAAATTGTCTGCTGTGTTTTTGGAAATACGAGGTAACATGTTGAAGGAACAACAAAAAGATGAAATAGAGGTTTCCTAGTCAGAAAACAAACTGTTGATTGATGAAAATGCTCCTGCTGAAACTGATAATCAAGAAAACCCAAGTTTTCATGATACTTCCACAGAGCTGCTACCTGAGGATGAGGAAATATTTAGAAAGCTTAACATTCCATGGCTTCCTAATGAGCTGCAAAATACAACAGGAAGCAAGGAATTTGACTCAAAGAAAGAAAATTTACAGAGAACTATCAGGTAGTATAAACATCAAATAGAGTATATGCAAGAGACAAGTGATGGTTTGATTATAGCTAATAAAAGACTCAGAGAAGACCTAGAAGAAGTGAATAATCACTACCAAGAACTAATTGCAGTCTCCAAAGAGGCCTTAAAAAGGAAAGGAAGCACAGAGCTACAATTTGCAGGATTAAAATAGACTATCAGAAATATACAGCAACAGAATGAAGAGCTTACTAGAAGAATGACAGAGATGGAAGCAGAGCAACAAAAAGCTAGGAGAAAGGACCAAGCCTTAGAGGGGATAGCTTTGTTAGTAGAAGCTGCTAAATATTTATGAACATTGTTAGAAAAATCAGTTACTTGTTATGTTTTGAAAAATATTTTATTTTTGTAATTACTATTTTGATAAAAAACATTTCGATGAGTACGATGAAAAGCAGTTAGGCTTTAGATTCTAACTGAATTGTGAAAGATAGTATTTTAGAAGGTCACAAAGAGAACAAGGGGTCCGACTTTTGGCTGGTTAGAGGAGGTATCCTAACTTGTTGATAAGCTAAGTATATGACTCTCATGTGTATTTGAGGAACTGATTATGAAATATATGCTCCATCTTACCCTTCAGTCTGTTCTTTGGCTTCATTTCTAGCTTGTTTAGCTACACAATTTGTAATTTCATTGCTGGTTTATAGTTTTTATGCTTGTAGTGCTTGCCATTTGTGGATGAACTTCAATGTTATTTTCTGATTGGATACATGGTTATTATGTTACGCATCTCAGTTTTTCTTTACTTGTGATTTAGTTCCTATTTGGGTTATGAATGTATTCCCTCTTGTCACCAAACTTCACAACTAGAAAACCTTTTAAAAAACCCTAAAAACCTAGTTTTGTTTGATTGAATATTTGAGATTGTGTTGGCTTGTTTCTTTGTAGTCTGGAAACAATTTCTGGCATAAACATCTTTGGTGCTGTTGCCGGGGAACGAAGTTGAAAACATATTTTTCCCTGGGATACTTATCATTTCACTGGTTTTAAGAGGTGAACTTAAACCAACATATCTTTAAGACTACTTTTCACCAGTTTGTCCCAGTGGCTACTAGGGGAATTGGAACTAGAAACAAACCTATTTCACCATTGCAGTTGGGTGTTACATACCCTGAACAGATATTGAAGACAACAAGGAATATTAGAAGGTCTCAGTCATTACCATCCCTATGTGACCCTGACCAGTTGGATGGTTCATCACCTTCATCTGTGTTGAGAAAAGAAGAAGAAACTTCACCTTGGTTAAAGCCTATAATTCTTGACAGTAACTTCCAAGTTTTCACTGATCCTCAATATTTCAGAAAAGCTAAAACAACCTCTCCTGGTAAGATACCTCTATTTCAGTTGAAAGTAGGTAAAACCCCTTTCAGCCAAGTTCCAGCCAAACCTCTCCATCACCAAAGTCAGTTAGCCTTAAAATGGCAGCCCAAAATCAGCCTATAGACATGATGGACCGAATGGTTGCAACCATATATGCACTATTGGTTTTGGCTCATCCTTTAAATGCATTGCCCGGAGGTGACTATCAGAAATACTTGCCTAGGTTTAATGGACAGGGTGAAACTACAACTGAAGAACACTAGGAAGATTTTATTAGTTATGCTGATAACCAAAACATTGAAGCCAAGGATGTATGGATGAGAATGTTTGTGCAGAGCCTTGATGGAGATGTCAGGAAATGGTTTAGGGATTTTCCTGCTAACTCTATCACTGTCATTGAAGAACTTCGTGACCTCTTCATGAGACAATGGGGTGAAACCAAAGACCATACATATTACATAACTGAGTTTGGAGCCCTTAGGAGGAAAAATGATGAAACTATTGCAGACTTTTCAAAGAGATTTAACAAAATGTACAACATAATTCCTACAGAAATAAAGCCTTCAGAAACATCTGCAAAACTTACATATGCAAATGCTTTCGACTATGAATTTTCATTACTACTAAGAGAAAGAAGGCATGTTTCTTTACTGAATATGCAGGATGCAGCATTGGAGGTAGTGTTAAGTCATGAATTTGTTTTCTTCAGTCTTATATTTTGCTTGTGATTTTTTGAAGCTTGCTCATTTGCTTACTCCTAGGAATTTTTGGTTTAGAGTGAAATTCTGAGTTTATGCCATTTGGTTTTCATTATTTTTGTTTTTCTTATGTCCTGAAGGGTTCTATAGGGTATATGTTGATTAATAGTTTCATGAATAAGCACTAAGATCAAGGTTTAGTCATATAAACCTATGTTAAAGTTGAATTAGTGGTCAAATAGCACAAAATTTGATTTTTGAACTTTCTTGTAGCACAATGGTAAAAATAATACACTGGCGCTCTGCAAGAAAGTCGTAGGTGCTAAATTTCCCATTTTTACGCCGAATTCTCCAATGATTTCGTTCCTGGGATGACTAATCACATGAATAAGCAGTTTTGATACGTGTTTCATCTGGATAATCATGTAAACAAGTGTTGGCTATGACGTGAGGGAGATCGTGGCAGTTAGAAATAAAGGCATGGCAAATCATGACAGACAGTGGAATGAGGCAAGATTGACGGGAAAGAGTTCTTGAATTAAGCATTACGAAGCTGGTGGAGACGCTGGAATGAATACACATTGCTAAAGAATCAGAATTGGCAGTTGAAGAAGGATATTAGGGTTTCGCAGGGTGATAGTTGGAGGTGAGCTGAAGACTTGAAGACACCTGGAGCGTTCAATCCGACATTCAGCTAGTCCAAGAATCGACCTTTAACACCTGCATCAAGCTGGGAGTGAGGTATCCCGCGTGACCTTGGTCATGGAATTTTAAATTGGGGTTTTTTCTGTTAAGCCTTATAATGTTAAATTGTTAAAGGAAAACGTAAATTCATGTATTCAACAAACTCTCAACGGTGAGATATCAGTCCAAAAAGGTCTAATTAAGCAGCATTTGATGTTAGTAAATTTCAGCAACAGACCTGTTAAAGAACTTTGGTGCTCTCTTTGACCTAAATTATCCAAGTTTGGCACAAAACATTCCTTGAATTGATAATAGAATAGACTGTATAGAATCGAGGAAAATCAGCCAGTGAGAGTTCAAGGAAGAATTGATTGCCAAAACTGTGAAAACTTGAGGAAAATAGGCTGTGAAGTCATTGACAGGTTCTGAAAATCACACAGAAGCATCATCAAGCCTTGGGAGAGCAGATGAAGAGGAGTGGGAAGACCAACAGGGCTGAGCCCACTAAGCTGAATTGGATAGACAAATTTCCAGGATGTGCTGAACTCTTTGAGAATGCTGGATGGTTGAACTTCTTTAAAAAGATTGATGGATATAATATTGAAGTCTCTCACAAATTTGCTCAATGTTATAACAAAGATATAGTATCATTTGATACTATGAAGTTCAAATTAACCATAGATTTGGTTGCTGAAGCAAGAGGGGTTAAGAATGAAGGAGAACTTTGGTTCAAGAAGGTGCCATTTACCTTCAATGCCCAAAGGTATCTATTGCCTGGAATTGTTCTAGATTGGAGCAAGGGAGTGCTCATCCATAATTTCAGAGCTGAATGGGTAGAGCCTATCAAGGTTCTACAAAGCTACATTACATGTGAAGGAAGGTACGCTTTTGTCTTCAAGTATCATTTCAGGTTCCTTCAACACCTTAGTGGTGAATCAAGGATAAACCTACCTTTCTTCCTGTTAAAAAGCTTGCAGAAAATGTCCAGCAGGATCAAAGAACATCAGGACCACACTGCAAAGTCCATCTTTCACCATGGATTTATCAAGCTTATTATCAGCAGTGTTCTACAGAAAGAAGGAAAGACTTGGGACTACTTTCTCTTTTGGTCTGGGTTCCAAAATAACCAGGAAGGACAGCCTACCAGAAAGCATGTTGATAAGGGACAAACCCTAATTAGAAAATTAAGACAAAAAGTGAAGGCTGAAGATGAAAAATGTGTCAAATTAGAGGAAGTGATAGAACCTTCAAAAGGAGATTATGAATCTCAGCAGCCTCCAGTTGACAGTGAGAACAAATATTTGATGTTTATTCACAAGGAAACCCAGCCTGTTCAAAATGAAGCACCAGCCGGAACACTCATTGATGAAAAAATTGTTTTTACAGAAAAGGTTTTAGGAGATGAAGAAAATACTAAGGTCCAACAACAAATTCCAATTACCATCTTATCTGAAGATGAAGCATACTTGTTGGAAGGAGATGAGTTGACTGTCAGTGCTAATACTAGGGTTGGCACACAAAGGGAGCTCTACAGTCAGGAGGATAAGACAGTAATACCAAAGAGAAAGAAGATTAAAGTTAAAGAATTTGCCTCTATCATGCATCAAGGAAAAAGTTTAAAGATGGTAGGAGAGTTTGCTCCAGGCTGGAGACCCAAAACTAGACCCAAAAACAAATTGAGGCTAAACATGAAGAAGTTATTAAACCCTAAGTTGAATACAAAAGGAATAACTATGATTGACACTTCTTCCTCAGATGAAAAGCTCGATTCTAGCAAGGGTGACAGCAAAGGGAAAAAACCATTAAAGACAGAAGAAGAATCTAGCCTCACCGAGACTAAACTGTCTGCTGTGTTTTTGGAAATATGAGGTAAACTGTTGAAGGAACAACAAAAAGATGAAACAAAGATTTCTTATTCAAAAAACAAGTTGTTAATGGATGAAAATGCTCCCGCTGAAACAGATAATCAAGAAAACCCAAGTGTTCATGATACTTCCACAAAGCTGCTGCCTGAGGATGAGGAAATCTTTAGAAAGCTGAACATCCCATGGCTGCCTAGTGAGTTACAAAGTACAACAGTAAGCAAGGCATTTGACTCAGAGAAGGAAAATTTGCAAAGAGCCATCAAGCAGTATAAACATCAAATAGAGTATATGCAAGAAACAAATGATGGTTTGATTACAACTAATAGAAGACTCAGGGAATACCTAGAAGAGGTGAATGATCATTACCAAGAACTCATTGTAGTCTCCAAAGAGGCCTTAAAAAGGAAAAGAAGTACAGATTTACAGTTTGCAGGATTAAAACAGACTATCAGAAATCTACAGCAACAGAATAAGGAGCTTACAAGAAGAATGACAGAGATGCAAGCTGAGCAGCAGAAAGCTAGGAGAAAGGCCCAAGCCTTGGAGGGGATAGCTCTGTTAGCAGAAGCTGCTAAAGACCTATGAGCATTGTTAGCAAAAAAAATTACTTTTTATTTTTGAAGAGTATTTTATTTTTTTTAATTATTATTTTGACAATATCCTTTCGATGAGTAGGCTAAAAAAATTTAGGGTTTAGACTCTAAATGAATTTTGAAAGACAAGTATTTAGGAAGGTCACAAATAGAACAGAGGGTTCGACTTTTGGCTGGCTAGAGGAGGTCTCCTGACTTGTTGATAAGCTAAGTACTTGACTCTCATGTGTATTTGATGAACTGATTATGAAATATATGCTCCATTTTACCCTTCAGTCTGTTCTTTGGCTTCATTTCTAGCTTGTTTAGCTACACAATTGATAATTTCATTGCTGGTTTATAGTTTTTATGCTTGTAGTGCTTGTCAGTTGTGGATGAACTTCAATGTTATGTTCTGTTGGATACATGGTTATTATATTATGCATCTCAATTCTTCTTTACTTGTGATTTAGTCCCTATTTGGGTTATGAATTTATTCCCTCTTGTCACCAAACTTCACAACCAGAAAAACCTTTCAAAAACCCTAAAAACCTAGTTTTGTTTGATTGAATATTTGAGATTGTGTTGGCTTGTTTCTTTGTAGTCTGGAAACAATTTATGGCACAAACATCTTTGGCGCCGTTGCCGGGGAACGAAGTTGAAAACATATTTTTCCCTGGGATACTTATCATTTCGCTGGTTTTAAGAGGTGAACTTAAACCAACACATCTTTAAGGATACTTTTCACCAGTTTGTCACAGTGGCTACTAGGGGAGTTGGAACTCGAAATAGACCTATTTCACCATTGCAGTTGGGTGTTACAGATCCTGAACAGATATTGAAGACATCAAGGAAGATTAGAAGGTCTCAGTCATTACCATCCCTATGTGACCTTGACCAGTTGAATGGTTCATCACCATCATCTGTGTTGAGAAAAGAAGAAGAAACTTCACCTTGGTTAAAGCCTATAATTCCTGACAGTAACTTCCAAGTTTTTACTAATCCTCAATCTTTCAGAAAATCCAAAACAGTCTCCCTTGGTAAGATACCTCTTTTTTAGTTGAAAGTAGGTAAAAACCTCTTTCAGCCAAGTTCCAGTCAAACCTTCTCATCACCAAAGTCAGTCAGCCTTAAAATGGTAGCCCAAAATCAGCCTATAGACATGATGGACCGAATGGTTGCAGCCAGATATGCACCATTGGTTTTTCCTCATCCATTAAATGCATTGCCTGGAGGTGACTATCAGAAATATCTTCCTAGGTTCAATGGACAGGGGGAAACTATAGCTGAAGAACACTGGGAGGCTTTCCTTAGCTATGCTGATAACCAAAACATTGAAGCCAAGGACGTATGGATGAGAATGTTTGTGCAGAGCCTTGATGGAGATGTCAGGAAATGGTTTAGGGAGTTTCCTGCTAACTCTATCACTATCATTGAAGAGCTTCGTGATCTCTTCATGAGACAATGGGGTGACACCAAAGACCATACATACTACATAACTGAGTTTGGAGCCCTTAGGAGAAAAAAGGATGAAACTATTGCATATTTTTCAAAGAGGTTTAACAAAATGTACAGTAGAATTCCTGCAGAAATAAAGCCTACAGAAACATCTGCAAAAATTACATATGCAAATGCTTTCGATCATGAATTTTCCTTACTACTAAGAGAAAGGAGAACTATTTCTTTACTGAATATGCAGGATGCAGCATTGGAGGTAGAATCTAACATATTGGCTTCCAATAGATTGAAGAAGGAAACATCTCACCAAATCTAAGACAGGAAAGGGAAGAAAGAAGCAGCTCCAGGAAGTTCAGCTTCTCATTCTGCAGAAGGGAAAATTGATGAAATGGCTAAGTTGGTGAATATTTTGACTGCAAAATTAAACAAATTAGAGCTAGAAAAAAATTCCAGCAAGCCTGTTCAAGATGGTGAAAGAAACCCTAACAATCAGAACCAATTCAGAAGACAATTTGCTCCCCATTTCATGCCTAGAGAAAGAAGAAATAATGATATCCAACGGGAAAGGAGAGAAGCTGAGGACCAAAGAGTACCACCACCTCTTCAGAACAATGTTGCTGATGAAGAAGAGGTTGATGATGAAGTGATATTTGAAGACACTGATCAGGATATGAACCATTTTTGGGAAAGATTGCCTGGGGGTTTTGTCACTAAGGAGGAATTTCTAAATGCAGAATGCTATGATGCTGATATGTTCGAAACAGAGGATGATTTAGGTCTGAAAATGACTGCTGTAACTGCTGATGTATGTCAAAATGAACTCAAGAAGACTGTGAATCTGATGTCAGGTCCAAAATAGGTAGTACAAATCCTGAAGAAGAAGGTAGCTGTTCCTGCTAAGCAGCCATCTGATCCTGTGACAGACAAAAGACAAGTTTCAGAAAAATAAAAGACGAACCTGGAGGTAGAAGAGGTAAATAAAACTGTGCAGAATTTCAGCCTGGAAAATGAATTAGGCAAGTTAAAGATTCCTGTACCTTTAGTTGAATTAATGAAAAACCATTCATATAAAGAATCAATTCTTAAGATGATTAATTCAGCAAGCAATCGGGCTATTTCTGATACGGTGAATTTGCAAGAAGAAAATCCTAGGATTTTCATTGGATCAGCTTTGGCTGAAAAGACTGAAAATGAAGCAGGTGCTTCACCTCCATTCTACATTACTCTGACAGTTCATGAACAAATGATACATAACTGTTTGTTAGATTCGGGAGCATCACACAATTTAATTACAAAGGCTATTATGGAGGCTTTAGGTCTGAGTATCACCAAACCCTATCATGATCTGTATGCATTTGATTCCCGAGCAGTGAAGTGTTTAGGGGTAATAAAGGACATGGTTGTCAGTTTAGCTCAATTACCCATGAAAAGTGTGATCATGGATGTAGTGGTAGCTGATATTACACCTAAATTTGGGTTACTTCTCTCTAGGTCTTGGGCAAAGAAAGTCGGTGGAACCTTACAAATGGATTTATCATATGCTACTATTCCTGTGTTTGGAGGAGAAAACAGAAGGTTCTACAGAGAGCTTAAATTTTCCTATATTGTAACAGATGACAAGAACCCTACCAACCATCCATTGTTTGCTGTTGATAAAGACCTGGGTACTTGCATGTTACATTTTAGTGATGAAGACAATACTGCTGGTTTGTTACAGGTTGAAAGGGAACAACCAGTAAAATGCAGTAGAGAACAGGAGGATGAGCTGTGGCAATTATACTTTGATGGATATTCTTGCAAAGAAGGTGCTGGAGCAGGGGTTCTTCTTATATACCCTGGAGGTGAAACAATAAAGTTGATGTATAAATTAGAGTTTATTACTACAAACAATACTGCTGAATATGAAGCTTTGCTGTTAGGAATAAAAGCTGCCAAAGATTTGGGCATTCAACATATTTCTGCATTTGGCGACTCCGAATTAGTTGTTCAGCAGGTGAAGAACAATTATCAAGTGAAGCAGGGTTTACTGGAAGTCTATCAAAATGAGGTATGGGACATGATTGAGAATTATTTTGTAGCTTTTAACATTACCTATATTCCAAGAGACCATAATCAGACTGCAGATTCATTGGCCTTGGCTGCTACACACTTTAGAATCCCCAAGACTACACAGTTGAGGTATCCCATTGAAGTTAGGTACAAAACACCTGTACTAGATAATGTAAAGCAATGGAGAGTGTTTGAATATGACATTGAGATTAAAAGGTTTTTAGAGCTTACACATGAGTTTTTTAATTCCCAGATTGATCAAGAGGAAGATGAAGGGGATGGAGAGGTGGAAGAGATTACTGAAAATGAAATAGCTGGACACAAAATCATTGAATTAAGAAGTAATTTCATCCCAAAAGGTTTGGTACCTTTGGAAAGGATATTTACAAAAGATGATACACTATTAAAACCTGTTGTACAGTCCTCGGAAGAGAGTGTGGTAGATTGTAACATTGGCTCTGCAGAGCATCCTAGAATGGTTAAAA
Organism: Pseudotsuga menziesii; assembly: GCA_001517045.1. NCBI lineage: Eukaryota > Viridiplantae > Streptophyta > Pinopsida > Pinales > Pinaceae > Pseudotsuga > Pseudotsuga menziesii. The sequence goes on along the minus strand of LPNX010702901.1, from coordinate 366,396 downwards.
TTTCGAAAGCACTTACAACTGAACAAAGAAATAGGTACATAAAATTGTTAAAGGAACATGTTGATGTTTTTGCATGGTCTTATGAAGAATTAAGAACGTATGATATTGGAATTATACAGCATAAAGTCCCTTTAAAACCAAATGTCAAACCTTTTCGTCAGAAATTAAGGAGGATTAATCGAACCTTGTTTCCTGTTATTGAAAAAGAAGTGAAGAAATTATTGGATGCCAAGATCATAGTGCCCCTCAGGTACTCTTCATGGGTGGCTAATCTAGTTCCTGTTAGGAAAAAGAATGGAGAAATCAGGTTGTGTGTTGATTTTAGAAATTTGAACAGATCTTCACTAAAGGATAATTATCCTCTGCCTAAAATTGAGCAAATATTACATAAAGTAGTCAGGGCACAGAGGATCTCTATGGTTGATGGTTTCTCAGGGTACAATCAAATTTCTATGCATCTCGACGATAAAGAGAAAACAACTTTTACAACTCCTTGGGGAACTTTCATGTATGACAAGATCCCTTTTGGGCTAATGAACGCTGGAGCCACTTTTCAGAGGGATATGGATATTGCTTTTGTCGGAGAAAAGGAAAGGTTTGTGGTAATATACTTAGATGATATTACTGTTTTCTCACAATCAGATGATGAGCATCTAAAGCATTTGAAGCAGAATTTCTTGAAATGTAGGAAATTTGGCTTGTACTTGAATCCAAAGAAGTCACACTTTGCTATACAGGAAGGTAAATTGCGTGGTCATTTAGTTTCTGCTGATGGTATAAGGATTGAACCTGAAAGGGTAAAAGCTATATTGAAAATAAGTTTACCTAGGAGTAAAAAGGATGTACAATCTTTCATTGGTAAAATCAACTTTCTATGTTGGTTTATACCAAACTTTGCTAAGACTATCAAACAGATTACAGTCATGCTGAAAAAGGATCAAGAGGTCAAGTGGACTACTGAAGCAAAGAATGCATTTGAAAAACTAAAAATGGCTCTTACTGAAGCTCCTGTATTAGTAAGTCCAGATTTTACCAAAGAATTTCTATCATTTTCATTTGCATCAGAGGATACAATAGCAGCTGTTTTGTTGCAGAAGAATAAGGAGGGTCTGGAACAACCTATTGCATTCTTTAGAAAAACTCTCAGAGATTCTGAATTGAAATACATTATCTTAGAGAAATAGGCCTATGCTTTGGTAAAATCTTTAAAGTTTTTTAGAATCTATGTTTTGCATTCCCAATTTATTTCATATGTGCCTAATGCTGCTGTAAAAGATGTTTTAACACAGCCTGATAGTGAGGGGAAAAGAGGCAGGTGGATTACTAAAATCATGGAGTATGATGTAGATATCAGACCTACCAAAATAGTCAAGGGACAAGGTTTAGACAAGCTACTGGCTGAATCAAATTGTCAAGTTCTGGGATTGCATGTGATGGCTGAAGAGCTAGCTCAGGAAGAAGATCAAGCAATGTTGGAAAAAAAGAATATTATGGACTATTATTCAGCATCCACATGGTACGCAGACATAGTGTATTTTCTGTTATATTTTCAATGTCCTGAGCATTTATATAGAAAAGCTGCCGGATCTTTAAAGCTGAAAACTACTAAGTATTGTCTAGTAGAAGAGCAGTTATTCTGGAAGGACCCAGGCGGTATTCTACTCAGATGCTTGGATAAATATGAAATTGAAGGAGTAATTTTTGAATCTCATGAGGGTGCTTGTGGAGATCATAAGTACTGGAAGGAAACAACATACAAGATTTTAAGAGCTGGGTACTATTGGCCCTCTTTGTTTGTAGATGTATATCAGCAGGTAAGAGCCTGTATCCCTTGTCTGAAGTTTGCTGGCAAACAAAAATTGCTGTCATTGCCCCTAAAACCTATTGCAGTAAGTGCTCCTTTCCAGCAATGGGGTCTGGACTTTATAGGGGAGATAAGTCCATCTTCCTCAGGACAACATAGGTGGATTCTAACTGCAACAGACTTCTTTACCAAATGGGTGGAAGCCATCCCTACTAGGAATGCCACAGACAAAGTGATTATGGAATTTATTGAAGAAAATATCCTTAGTAGCTTTGGGTGTCTTCAGAAAATAGTAACAGATAATGCAAAGGCTTTCAAGTCAAAGGAAATTGAATCATTTTGTGAAAAGAATGGTATCTTGCTAAAACATTCAACTCCTTACTATCCCCAAGGTAATGGTTTAGCTGAGTCCTCAAATAAGAACATCATTCAGAGTATCAGAAAGTTGCTTAAGAATAATAAGAGATCATGGGATTCTATGCTGAAATATGCATTGTGGGCTGACATAATAATAGTCAAACAAGCAATTGGAACTTCTCCTTTCCAATTAGTGTATGGCACAGATGCAGTTTTTCCTATTCAATTGGGCATTCCGGTGATGAAGTTTCTTCAGAATTGTCAGGAAGAACCAAATGATGTACAAAGAAGAATTTATAAGATGATAGAATTGTAGCAGAACAGGGAAAAAGTGGAAGAAAAGGCACAGTTATACAGATTGAAGATTAAAAGTAGATTTGACAGGAAAATCAAAGATAACACGTTCTCAATAAGTGATATGGTTCTGAGGTGGGATGCCAGGAAAGAGAAAAAAGGGAAACATGGCAAATTTGATAATCTCTGGTTTGGCCCTTTCCTAGTGTCTAAGATTTTGGAAAATAACACTTTTGTCCTGTAGTCTTTGGAAGGTAAGGAATTTCCAAGTCCAGTCAATGGACGATTCCTCAAGCATTTCTACAGCTTTTAAATGGAATTTTACTTTTTCATTGTATATATCGGTGTGTGTAAAATACAATAAGGACTCCATAACCCAATGAAAATTTTGCAGACTAGTAGGTAGCAAAAAAGAAGGCACTGGTCTACAGGTTCTTTAAGCCTCACAGGGAGGACTTCATCCCGCAGCTGGAGCTAGATGTTAAGTCATGAATTTGTTTTCTTCAGTCTTATATTTTGCTTGTGATTTTTTGAAGCTTGATCATTTGCTTACTCCTAGGAATTTTTGGTTTAGAGTGAAATTCTGAGTTTATGCCATTTGGTTTTCATTATTTTTGTTTTTCTTATGTCCTGAAGGGTTCTATAGGGTATATGTTGATTCATAGTTTCATGAATAAGCACTAAGATCAAGGTTTAGTCATATAAACCTATGTTAAAGTTGAATTAGTGGTCAAATAGCACAAAATTTGATTTTTGAACTTTCTTGTAGCGCAACGGTAAAAATAATACACTAGCGCGCTACAAGAAAGTTGCGGGTGCTAAATTTGCCATTTTTACGCCGAATTCTCCAAAGATTTCGTTCCTGAGATGACTAATCACATGAATAAGCAGTTTTGATACGTGTTTCATCAGGATAATCATGTAAACAAGTGTTGGATATGACGTGAGGGAGATCGTGGCAGTTAGAAGTAAAGGCATTAGAGAGAATTTGAGGTAAAAAATGGGCCTCAAAATGACCAAAATGTACTATAAAAATCAACCAATTACATTCTAGTAGATGACATCATCCCCCATGGTTGATGTGGCATTGCATGAGTTAAGAATGTTTATTTGTCACATTTTCTATGGTGGATGAATACCCATAGTTAACCAAGGTAGTGGTACAAGTACTTTTAAGTCAAAAAGTGAAGTACTCATAATAAAAGTCATTTCACACTTTCTCATAAAATAATATTATTGTTATTTTCAGGTAAAGTACTCACAATTCACTTTCTCATAAAATAATATTATTGTCATTTTTAAGTAAAGTACTCATAATTCATAAAAATGTTTTTTCACATTTTTTTATAAAATAATATATTGTCATTTTCATGTTTTTTTAATTTTAAATTATATATTCACTCAATTGTATTTAATATCATAATGTCAAACTAATATATATATATATATATATATATACTCTTAAAATAAATTAAATTCATGAATGATATTTATATGAAAAAAATATGTTAGTTATGCATATAAATTAAATTCATTTTTGTTTAATTTTATTTACAAGTTCAAGACAAATAAATGCTAAAGGACAATAATTTTTTTGGAATTTACAATGAATCTTAATCACATCATTGTAGAGTTATTTTATTAATTTTATTTATAGTCAATTTAGAAAAGTAACTCAACCACGGTTATTTATATTGTGCATAAAAAGTAGTGTAGGAGATGAGTTGTCATATATACCTACCCCATAAAACCCCTAACTCGTAATATTTTAATATATCTTATATTTTTGTAGTACATCTCTTAGGAGGCCCATTTTTGACCTCAAATTCTCTCTAATTGCATGGCAAATCATGACAGACAGTGGAATGAGGCGAGATTGACAGGAAAAATGTTCTCGAATTAAGCATTACGAAGCTGGTGGAGACGCTTGAATGAATACACATTGCTAAAGAATCGGAATTGGGAGTTGAAGAAGGAGATTAGGGTTTCGTAGCGTGACAGTTGGAGGTGAGCTGAAGACTTGAAGACACCTCGAGCGTTTAATCCGACATTCAGCTAGTCCAAGAATCGACCTTTAACACCTGCAGCAAGCTGGGAGTGAGGTATCCCGCGTGACCTTGGTCATGGAATTTTAAATTGGGGTTTTTTTCTGTTAAGCATTATAATGTTAAATTGTTAAAGGAAAACGTAAATTCATGTATTCAACAAACTCTCAATGGTGAGATATCAGTCCAAAAAGGTCTAAGTAAGCAGCATTTGATGTTAGTAAAGTTAAGCAACAGACCTGTTAAATACCTTTGGTGCTCTCTTTGACCTAAATTATCCAAGTTTGGCACAAAACATTCCTTGAATTGATAATAGAATAGACTGTATAGAATCGAGGAAAATCAGCCAGTGAGAGTTCAAGGAAGAATTGATTGCCAAAACTGTGAAAACTTGAGGAAAATAGGCTGTGAAGTCATTGACAGGTTCTGAAAATCACACAGAAGCATCATCAAGCCTTGGGAGAGTAGATGAAGAAGAGTGGGAAGACCAACAGGGTTGAGCCCACTGAGCTGAATTGGATAGACAAATTTCCAGGACGTGCTGAACTCTTTGAGAATACTGGATGGTTGAAATTCTTTAAAAATATTGATGGATATAATACTGAAGTATCTCACAAATTTGCTCAATGTTATAACAAAGATATAGTATCATTTGATACTTTGAAGTTCAAATTAACCATAGATTTGGTCGCTGAAGCAACAGGGGTTAAGAATGAAGGATAACTTTGGTTCAAAAAGGCTCCATTTACCTTCAATTCCCAAAGGTATCTATTGCCTGGCATTGTTCCAGATTGGAGCAAGGGAGTGCTCATCCATAATTTCAGAGCTAAATGGGTAGATCCTATCAAGGTTCTAGAAATCTACATTACATGTGAAGGAAGGTACGCTTTTGTCTTCAAGTATCATTTCAGGTTCCTTCAAAACCTTAGTGGTGAATCAAGGATGAACCTGCCTTTCTTCCTGTTAAAAATCTTGCAGAAAATGTCCAGCAGGATCAAAGAACATCAGGACCACACTGCACAGTCTGTCTTTCACCATGGATTGATCAAGCTTATTATCAGCAGTGTTCTGCAGAAAGAAGGGAAGACTTGGGACTACTTTCTCTTTTGGTCTGGGTTCCAAAATAACCAGGAAGGACAACCTACCAGAAAGCAGGTTGATAAGGGGCAAACCCTAATTAGAAAATTAAGACAAAAAGTGAAGGCTGAAGATGAAAAATGTGTCAAATTAGAGGAAGTGGCAGAACCTTCAAAAGGAGATTATGAATCTTAGCAGCCTCCAGTTGACAGTGAGAACAAAAAATTGATGTTTATTCACAAGGAAACCCAGCCTGTTCAAAATGAAGCACCAGCAGAAACACTCATTGATGAAAAAATTGTTTTTACATAAAAGGTTTTAGGGGATGAATAAATTACTAAGGTCCAACAACAAAGTCCAATTACCATCTTATTTGAAGATAAAGCATACTTATTGGAAGGAGATGAGTTGACTGTCAGTGCTAAGACTAGGGTTGGCACACAAAGGGAGTTATACAGTCAGGAGGATAAGACAGTAATACCAAAGAGAAAGAAGATTAAAATTAAAGAATTTGCCTCTATCATGCATCAAGGAAAAAGTTTAAAGATGGTAGGAGAGTTTGCTCCAGGTTGGAGACCCAAAACTAGACCCAAAAACAAATTGTGGCTAAACATAAAGAAGTTATTAAACCCTAAGTTGAATATAGAAGGAATAACTATGATTGACACTTCTGATCCCGAAGAAGAAGGTAGTTGTTCCTGCTAAGCAGCCATCTGATCCTGTGACAGACAAAAGACAAGTTTTAGAAAAACAAAAGACAAACCTGGAGGTAGAAGAGGTAAATAAAACTGTGTAGAATTTCAGCCTGGAAAATGAATTAGGCAAGTTAAAGATTCCTGTACCTTTAGCTGAATTAATGAAAAACCCTCCATATAAATAATCAATTCTTAAGATGATTAACTCAGCAAGAAATCAACCTATTTCTGATACGTTGAATTTGCAAGAAGAAAATCCTAGGATTTTCATTGGATCAGCTTTGGCTAAAAAGACTGAAAATGAAGCAGGTGCTTCACCTCCATTCTACATTACTCTGACAGTTCATGAACAAATGATACATAACTGTTTGTTAGATTCGGGAGCATCACACAATTTAATGCCAAACGCTGTTATGGAGGCTTTAGGTCCGAGTACCACCAAACCCTATCATGATCTGTATGCATTTGATTCCCGAGCAGTGAAGTGTTTAGGGGTAATAAAGGACATGGTTGTCAGTTTAGCTCAATTACCCATGAAAAGTGTGATCATGGATGTAGTGGTAGCTGATATTACACCTAAATTTGGGTTACTTCTCTCTAGGTCTTGGGCAAAGAAAGTCGGTGGAACCTTACAAATGGATTTATCATATGCTACTATTCCTGTGTTTGGAGGAGAAAGCAGAAGGCTGTACAGAGAGCTTAAATTTGCCTATATTGTAATAGATGACAAGAACCCTACCAACCATCCATTGTATGCTGTTGATAAAGACCTGGGTACTTGCATGTTACATTTTAGTGATGAAGACAATACTGCTGGTTTGTTACAGGTTGAAAGGGAACAACCAGTAAAATGCAGTAGAGAATAGGAGGATGAGCTGTGGCAATTATACTTTGATGGATCTTCTTGCAAAGAAGGTGCTGGAGCAGGGGTTCTTCTTATATCCCCTGGAGGTGAAACAGTAAAGCTGATGTATAAATTGGAGTTTATTACTACAAACAATACTGTTGAATATGAAGCTTTGCTGTTAGGAATAAAAGCAGCCAAAGATTTGGGGATTCAACAGATTTCTGCATTTGGCGACTCTGAATTAGTTGTTCAGCAGGTGAAGAACAATTATCAAGTGAAGCAGGGTTTATTGAAAGTATATTGAAATGAGGTATGGGACATGATTGAGAATTATTTTGTAGCTTTGAACATTACCTATATTCCAAGAGACCATAATCAGACTGCAGATTCATTGGGCTTGGATGCTACACACTTTAGAATCCCCAAGACTACACAGTTGAGGTATCCCATTGAAGTTAGGTACAGACCACCTGTACCTGATAATGTAAAGCAGTGGAGAGTGTTTGAAGATGAAATTGAGATTAAAAGGTTTTTAGAGCTTACACATGAGTTTTCTAATTCCCAGATTGATAAAGAGGAAGATGAAGGGGATGGAGAGGTGGAAGAGATTGCTGAAAATGAAATAGCTGGACACAAAATCATTGAATTAAAAAGTAATTTCATCCCAAAAGGTTTGGTACCTTTGGAAAGGATATTTACAAAAGATGATACATTCTTAAAACCTGTTGTACAGTCCTCGGAAGAGAGTGTGGTAGATTGTAACATTGGCTCTGCAGAACATCCTAGAATGGTTAAAATTTTGAAAGCACTTACAGCTGAACAAAGAAATAGGTACATAAAATTGTTAAAGAAACATGTTGATGTTTTTGCATGGTCTTATGAAGAATTGAGAACGTATGATACTGGAATTATACAGCATAAAGTCCCTTTAAAACCAAATGTCAAACCTTTTCGTCAAAAATTAAGGAGGATTAATCCAACCTTGTTTCCTATTATTGAAAAAGAAGTGAAGAAATTATTGGATGCTAAGATCATAGTGCCCCTCAGGTACTCTTCATGGGTGGCTAAGCTAGTTCCTGTTAGGAAAAAGAATGGAGAAATCATGTTGTGTGTTGACTTTAGAAATTTGAACAGATCTTCACTAAAGGATAATTATCCTCTGCCTAAAATTGAGAAAATATTGCAGAAAGTAGTCGGGGCATAAATGATCTCTATGGTTGATGGTTTCTCAGGGTACAATCAAATTTCTATGCATCCCGACGATAAAGAGAAAACAACTTTTACAACTCCTTGGGGAACTTTCATGTATGACAAGATGCCTTTTGGGCTAATGAACGCTAGAGCCACTTTTCAGAGGGCTATGGATATTGCTTTTGTCGGAGAAAAGGACAAGTTTGTGGTAATATACTTAGATGATATTACTGTTTTCTCACAATTAGATGATGAACATCTAAAGCATTTGAAGCAGACTTTCTTGAAATGTAGGAAATTTGGCTTGTCCTTGAATCCAAAGAAGTCACACTTTGCTGTACAGGAAGGTAAATTGCTTGGTCATTTAGTTTCTGCTGATGGTATAAGGATTGACCCTGAAAGGGTAAAAGCTACATTGAAAATAAGTTTACCTAGGAGTAAAAAGGATGTCCAATCTTTCATTGGTAATATCAACTTTCTGCATTGGTTTATACCAAACTTTGCTAAGACTATCAAACAGATTACAGTCATGCTGAAAAAGGATGAAGAGGTCAAGTGGACTACTAAAGCGAAGAATGCATTTGAAAAAATCAAAATGGCTCTTACTGAAGCTCCTGTATTAGTAAGTCCATATTTTACCAAAGAATTTCTAACATTTTCATTTGCATCAGAGGATACAATAGCAGTTGTTTTGTTGCAGAAGAATAAGGAGGGTCTGGAACAACCTATTGCATTCTTCAGCAAAACTCTCAGAGATTCTGAATTGAAATACAATATCTTAGAGAAAGAGGCCTATGCTTTGGTAAATGCTTTAAAGTTTTTTAGAATCTATGTTTTGCATTCCCAATTTATTTCATATGTGCCTAATGCTGCTGTAAAAGATGTTTTAACACAGCCTGATAGTGAGGGGAAAAGAGGCAGGTGGATTACTAAAATCATGGAGTATGATGTAGATATCAGACCTACCAAACTAGTCAAGGGACTGTTGGGGCGCGCACCTCAACGGTCCTTAAGATGGGTAACTCCGTGGGTTTTGACTCAAAATAGTCTTAGGGGTGTCGGGGGTTGAGTCAAAGTCCTCTATTGTAATAAACCTGTAGTTTAAGACCAGGGTTTAGGGTTTTGGGTGCCCATGGTTTGAATCCATGTTTTTGTAAATAGTGTGATATAAATAGGCACTTGGGTAAATAAGAAAGGTTAGGATTTTTGATGTAAAGAAAGAAAGGTGAAGATAAGGCTGATTGTGTAAGGAAAGGTTAAGTCCCAGCTGTGTGCGTGGACGACCTCTGCAGCTGTGTGCATAGAGGGTTTTGTAAGAAGATTAAGGAAAGATCTGTAGCTATGTGCGCAGAGGCCTGCTGCTGTGTGCGCGGCTTGAAAGGACTGAAGGGATCTGGAGCTGTGTGCGCAGATCAAACTGTGGTTTTGTAGCAAGTTGAATAAAACACAGTTTGTGGACGTAACCCCTACACTGGGGGTGAACCACGTTATATCTGGTGTTGTGGTTTCTTGTGTTGTTTCTCTTTCTGTTGTCTTTTATGCATTAATAACTGTATACATTTGATAAATTAGATCACTGCTAATAACAAGCTTCACTGTGAATTCCCTGTAGTGGGTTAAGCAAGTCACGGTTGTTTATCTATCTGTGAAATTGTATATGAGTGAATGATAAAGCTGTGTAATTATTGATTAATAAGTTTATTAAAGGCTAAGGTACAGTAATACCCCTCTCTGCTTGCAGAAACCTGATTTTGCGGCACCCCATAGCTGTTTCAGGTGAGACTGCAACCTGCGCGCAGGTTGTTGTCGAAAGGGCCAACACTGTGGGTCTTTTGTTGGTGCGACATAAAAGGATTAAACCTGGGTCTGCCCTATTTCCCAACAAATTGGTTCTGTTGCCGGTTGAACTTAGTATCTGCTCAAGAGGGTTTGACGTTGTGCCTCGAGTGCTATGTTCTGGAGGCCCTCTATGACGAAAATCGGTGATTGGTTTGCTGAGACTTATCTGAAATTCACGCAACAAGAGAACACAAATCTGCGTTGTAGCGCACGTGACTTTTTACAAAGGTATGTTTTTTGTGATGCTTATGAATTTTTCTTTGGTAGTATCCACATATAGTTGCACCAGTGGTTGTCTAGGTTAACAGAGAGAAGGACGAACTTCCAAGCTCGACGGGTTCCCACGTGGACCCCCGCAAGGGTCAATCTTGTGCAACACGTGAACAATGAGGTATCCCGTGCTGTTGATTTCTGGATGCCGCGAACATTGGAAGCCTTCGTGACAGAGTTTTCCATTGACACAAGTACCTCTTTCAGCGAAGCTGAACGACAGTTCTTCAAAGGCCCCCGTGGTAGGTTTTTAAATTTATTAAGCTTGAGGATTAAAATACTATTGGATGAAAAGGGTATATTGTTGTTTGAATCAGACTGCTAGCTTAGTCGTACTAACATATGTTTGCAAGTGATAATACCTTCGACGAGCAAAGTGGTTTGCTGCGAAGTGGAAAAAGGTACAAAAGAGATTTTGACTCCTATTCCTTAGGTCAGGCTATCGCGTCTTCCCCTGTAAATCCTAAAGAGTCAGACTCTGTAGAAAACCCTTCGGTTGGAAACCCTCCGGTCACCCCGCAATGAAGCCCTGTTACCCCTAAAATTCCATCGCAGTCTGACAGTCAACCAAGTCCAAGTATTCCGGCCACAGGTCAATCTTCCCTCGTAAACCCCCCCCATCGACATCCGGTCCCCCTCCCAACCCTCCTAGAACCCCCATGGCCCACCTAGTTGATGACATTAAGCTCCCCATCTTCAAAGGAATGGGATCAGAGGACCCAGAACAGTTCTGGTTTTTATGTGAAGCAGTATGGAATGCGAAGAAAATTACAGACCCAGATGTGAGAGCCGCGCAGCTCATTACTTCTTTCCGGGACCGGGCTTTGACCTGGTTCATGAAATTCTCCAGTACTCAGAGCCCTACATTAGATGAGATTAAGGCATCCATAAACAAAGAATTTAAGAAGCCTAAATCCGAATCGCAGAGCATCACTGAACTCAAAGAGATTCAACAGCGGCGCGGCGAATCAGTGTGGGACTTTGACCAGAGATTCAAAGTTCTACTGGACCAAGTCAGCTTTACCATTAGTCCTACGCAGCACAAGGAATGGTTTATTGCAGCATTATTACCACATATCAGAACCCCCCTCATGCAACAAAAGGTTGCTAACCAGCAAGAGGCTCTGGAAATCGCAATGAAGCTAGAGACTGCCCCTGTTGGCGATGATTCTGGTATTGCTCAAATCCAAGCGCAGCTAGCAGCGATGGCCCTGGAACTTTGCGAGATGAAGAAGGGGAAACCCGATCGCGAAGAGTTTTGGTGTACGCAATGTCAGACCAAAGGTCATGGCAAAGAAAGGTGCCCTCTGGTAAGCAAGTACCTGCATACAGGTGTGCCGATCCCATTTCCACCACAAGTCCTATATTGTGAGCTCTGTCGAATGACGGTTCAGCACCGGCCTGAGAACTATTACCTGCTGCAAAGGTATGGCCAAGGACCTAAGAACCCCTACTGTAATTTCTGCAAGTCTGTAGGTCATAATGGGGATGAGTGCCGCACCTATGACGCCTACCGGGTGCAAAATGACGGCCCAAGTAATGATAGCTACGGTTACCAGGGAGGTGCCTCTGGTAGAGGTTCTTCTGGAGGCCGTGCTGGTATGGCTGGAAGAGGCCGAGGCCAATTGGTGTGTTACAATTGTAACCAAGCTAGGCATCTGGCTCGCGACTGTCGGAACCCCACTACGACATATCGGTACTGCCGCGCGTTATATCATGTGATTGAGCAGTGCCCACAGCTCATAGCTAAGATTCAGGCACGACAGAGTACCCCTACGCAGAAAATCCAGATGATTTTAGTTGAGCCCAGACCTACCGCAACCGTCAATGTTGTCACATGGAGTGGTGCTACGACACACCTATAGAATACAGAAAAACAGCCTGCCGACGCTTGGGTTCGGAAGGCTCCTGCGAAAATCCCAGCATTTGATATCACAAGAGAAAGAGAGACCTTTATGGAAGTCAAGAAAGATTTTGCTGGCCCTAGCACATCCGTTGCACCGGTGCAACCACAGTAACTATCTTCGCGGCCTCGGGAAGCCCCGCTGGATAACGTAAGTACCCTCTCCTTCTTTTTACAGAGTTGCCTCAAACTTTTAAGAGATCAGGATGCTCCGACTGAGTTACAGAAAGTCATTGCTGAGGTCAGGACAAAACTGTTCACAGAGTCAGCAGAACCGGCAGGGAGATGAGATTGAATGCTCAGATAGGAGCATATGATATGACTGATCTTATCTTGGACTTAGGGTCCGATGTAAATGTGTTAACTAAACAAACCTCGGAACAAATGGGAAAACCCACCCTCTCCTGGTCCCCTATCTAGCTGAGACTAGCCAACCAGCAAAGGATCGTGCCTCTAGGAAGATTCCTGAGTGTCCAAATAGATATTGCCAGGGTCAGTACTATCGTGGACTTCGAAGTAATTGAGATCATTGATGACAACAATCCCTACCCAGCCTTGTTAGGAATTGAATGGGAAATGGAAAATGCTGCAGTTATTAACCTAAAGAAGAGACATATGATCTTTGAGGAGAGAGAATTGAGAGTCATCCTACCCCTGGATCCCTCACAAGGGGAACGGTACACAGAACCACTCCGATAAGAGGATCAGGATGATGTGGAGCCCGTCTACACTATCACCGTGCAGGAAGAAGGTTCTGAGGATCCTCCTGCCGCAGGTTGGGAGTCTGGTAGCTCCTATAACACGGACTCTAAAGATGACTTAGAAATATGGCAGAACCGCTTACATGAGCCCCATGGGTGTAGTCGTTCCCGGACTACCAAGTCCCTCAGATGGCTCAATTCACAACCAAAAAATTTACGTATTTTTGATGGCTTGACCGATCGTGAACCGTTCATTGCCCAGGTCTCAGGCTTGATACCTGAGTCACAGAAACTGGAAGCTCTGGACTCTGCATTTCGAGCCACAGCAGCCAGGTGGTGGAAGGCCCATAAGGTGCAGATCCTTAGCTGGGAAGCTTGTCAGAAGCTCCTGTACCTGCGATTTAAGGGCCCGACGGAGGAGCTGCAAAGCAAGTTTGACGACAATTCTAATCCTCAGGAACATTTGGCACAGTGCTACGAGGCATGGAAGTATGTCCCTCAAAATGAATGGGTACATATATTTTTGCACACGCTGGCACCAATAGCAAAAAATTGGTACGTGGAGGTTGAGCTCCGCCAAGATACTGTAAGTTGGGACTGTCTTGTTCATAGTTTTATGCATACTTTCTCTACTAATGATGTCTGTCCAGCACTAGATGTAGCTATCAGGATAATTCATACTAAGGTATTTGATGACCAAGAAGTACTAGAACATCAACCTGATTGGCCCACACAAGAAGCCCACGTAGTCGAATGTTATAACTTCGCAATTGACGAAGATGACGACCCGCGCAACATCGCTATCCCTGAGTCAGAAGGATGTTGCGACGTACATGGACTAGCAGTCGAAGCCTCGGAAGTAACTCAGCCCCTGAAGACGCGCATAGTTAACATTGGATCCAAAACACAGCCTAGGTTTGCTACAATCGGCGACTATTGGGATGAGGAAATGGTCAGCAAGGTAACCCAACTTCTCCACGAGTACCAAGATCTCTTTCCAACAAAGTTTTCTGAAATGAAGGGTATCCTGGGTGATATTGGCGTAATGAAGATTCCTTTGAAACCCGATGCCAAACCTGTGAAACAACGTCCTTATAGATTGAATCCGAAGTATAAATAAAAGGTTAGAGTGGAGCTGGATAAGATGCTTGCCGCAGGAATAATTGAGCCTGTTGAGGAATCTGAGTGGGTCAGTCCTATGGTGGTCCAGGAGAAGAATACTAAGGGTGAAATCTGAATCTGTGTAGACCTACGAAAACTCAATGATGCTTGCCTACATGATCCTTTTCCCACCCCCTTTACAGATGAAGTGCTCGACAATGTCGGGTGGTCAAGAAGTGTACTCTTTTACCGATGGTTTTTCTGGCTACCATCAGATCCGAATCGCTCCAGAGGACCGACATAAGACAACATTTGCTACCGAAATGGGATCCTTCCAGTATACTGTCATGCCCTTTGGGTTAAAGAATGCACCTGCTATATTTTCTAGAGTAGTCATCTCTGCGTTTAAGGAATACATACATAAATTCCTAGAATTTTACTTTGATGATTGGACCATTTTTGGGCTAGTAAAATACCATATAACCAGTTTGAGACTTATGTTGAACAAGTGTAGACAGCACCAAATTTCCCTGAATCTAAAAAAGTGTATATTTTGTGCACCTTTTGGAATTCTGCTTGGTCACGTTGTATGTAAGCAGGGATTGATGATGGATCCTGTGAAGATCGCTATCATTGTGAACCTGCCACCCCCGAAGTCCGTCAAACAACTTCGCACGATGCTGGGTCACACCGGCTACTACAGGAAATTCATCTAAGGCTATGCTCAGATTACCGCTCCGTTGGAGAGGCAACTGAAGAAAGATATCAAGTTCGAGTGGAGACCGGAGTGTCAAGCAAGCTTAGATATTTTAAAGGAAAAAATGGTCACCGCCCCTATTCTCGTATTTCCTGACTGGAACAAAGAGTTCCATGTGCATGTCGATGCATCCTCCATTGCTCTGGGTACTGTGCTAGCTCAGTCAGGAGTAGGTAATATCGATCACCCTATCTCTTTTGCAAGCAGAAAATTGTCCACAACAGAGAAAAATTATACTACGACAGAACGCGAAGGTCTCGCTATGGTATATGCACTACAGAAGTTTTGACATTATCTGCTAGGATCTCATTTTAAGATGTTTACTGACCATTCTGCTTTGAAGTATCTGGTTAACAAGCCTGTGCTAGGTGGAAGAATATGTCGGTGGTTGATCCTATTCCAAGAATATGATTTTGAGATCATCGTTAAGCCTGGAAGACTTAACCTAGGACCTGATCACTTGTTGAGGCTCGACTCAGGCGAAGAACCTACCAATTTGGACGAAGGTCTTCCTGATGCCCAACTATTTGCTATATAGATGATTGATGAATATTTTCAGGATATTGTTCAATACTTGTCTACAGGTTTTCCACCCCCCGAGATGACCACACAGCAGAAGAAGCAGTTGGTGGTTCGCGCAGCGGACTTCACCTTAATAACGGGACAGCTGTATAAAATGGGAACAGATGAAATACTGCGTAGATGCGTCTTGGAGCATGAACGGCCACTAATTTTGGCTGAAGCACACTTTGGCGCAGCAAGAGGTCATTATGCAGGGAAAGCCACCGCACAGAAGATTTTGACAGCCGGCCTATGGTGGCCCACAGTTCATAAGGATGCAAGAGAATATTACCACAGCTGCGACATCTGTCAGAGGACAGGCAAACCATCCAGGCGAGATGAAATGGCCCTAGTTCCACAGGTAACCTTACAAGCTTTTGACAAATGGGCTATTTACTTTGTCGGCCCTATCAACCCCCCCGCGAAGAAGTCCGGAGCGCGATATATTATTACAGCTACTGACTACCTTACCCGTTGGGCTGAAGCCCAACCAGTCAAGAACTATAGCGCTGCTACAGCTGCACAATTCATCTTCGATCACATTTTATCCAGGTTTGGGTGCCCTCGCGTCCTTATGAGTGATCAAGGATCACATTTCTTAAATAAAACTATTGCAGTGTTGACTGAAGAATTTCAAGTATACCATCAGAAAAGTACAGCCTATCATCCACAAGCAAATGGGACTGTTGAAGCTTTTAATAAGATACTTGAACATGCTTTGACAAAGATTTGTAGTGCTAACAGAAATGATTGGGACCTTCGAATTCCAACAGTGCTATGGGCTTACAGAACTACTTGCAAAAAGTTGACATGCCATACACCTTTTCGACTGGTTTATGGGCAAGAAGCCGTCATGCCCATGGAATACATTGTTCCCAGCCTCAGAATATCTACTTTCACCGAGATGGATGACCCAACCATAATGACAGAAAGACTGAAACATATATTAGAACTCGAAGAAGATAGATTTATTGCAGGTTTCCAGCAACAGGTGCAGAAAGCTCGAGAAAAAGCATGGCATGACAGACACATCAAGAAGAAACAATTCCAGCAGGGTGATCTTGTGCTCCTCTATGACAGCAAATTCATGAAGTTCCCAGGAAATTTCAAGACACATTGGAAGGGCCCATATATAGTACATAAAGTTACTGACGGGGGCGTAGGCCAGCTAGCTAAGTTGAATGGAGAACTTTTCCCTTCTATGATAAACGAGAGTCGTCTAAAAAAGTACAGGGACAGGCTAGATACTCAGAATCAGAGGTAGCACCAAGAAAGAAAAATATACGTACCCAGAACAGCTGAAATCGGGTACTGGACCATAAGACAAGCTGCTCATAACACTAGGGAATGTCGCAGTCTGAAGGCTGAAGTATGGACAGTCGAAGGGTGGTCAGGGGTCGCAGGGTCATAGTGTGTCGAAGTGGAAGGTGGTCATTGTGTCGTAGGTTCCAACTGTATCATAGTGTAGAATGTGATGGATGGGACAAAATGAAATTGGCGGCAGCGGCACGTGAGCTACTCTCAATACCTGTAATTATGAGATTTTGGGAAAATCTGAGGCCGGGTGTGACGAGATTCTTGGCATTCAAGCAGATTTGGTGTCATTAATACACTATGCTGGCAGATTGTGTAACAGAATTCTATAAGTAAACTACATTGGCTTGTGAAATTTTCCTCGAAGCACTTCTTGGAGTTTGCCCGACTAGAGCCATGTCAAACAATTGTGAAGTCCAGGAGCTAGTACGAGAGTTCCGAGAGAGAGGTCTGCAGAACCTTTTGAGTAATCCACCAGCACAGTCATATTCAACCTAGGTACACAGGCAGGCAGAATTTTGCTCTAAATCAAGCGAAGGCAGGCACAAATTCGCTCTAACGTGGAGCAACGAAGGCCATAAGACCTCACCAAATGACTCTGGGGAGCCCCGCCCTAAAATATTCCAGCATAGCAGGACCGTGGCAGCTGTGTGTCTTATGTAGCATGACACACAATTCCAGGGGACCCCAAGCTGTGGATGGTTAAGTTTCACCAACCCGAGCAAGGGATGGGGGTGTAGATGGATCCACAAGGCCTTGCTCAGTATAAATATAAAAAAGGAAATAAGTAGGCAGCCGACAACCAGCAGGAAGGACTCCAGGAACCAGCACACAGTGTCTTCGCCAAGCAAATTTTACAACCAGCCGAGCAGATAAGTGCCCCAGGACGGGACAATGGTGAGTCTTAGGGGCCTGTTGGGGCGCGCACCTCAACGGTCCTTAAGATGGGTAACTCCATGGGTTTTGACTCAAAATAGTCTTAGGGGTGTCGGGGGTTGAGTCAAAGTCCTCTATTGTAATAAACCCGTGGTTTAAGACCAGGGTTTAGGGTTTTGGGTGCCCATGGTTTGAATCCATGTTTTTGTAAATAGTGTGATATAAATAGGCACTTGGGTAAATAAGAAAGGTTAGGCTTTTTGATGTAAAGAAAGAAAGGCGAAGATAAGGCTGATTGTGTAAGGAAAGGTTAAGTCCCAGCTGTGTGCGTGGATGACCTCTGCAGCTGTGTGCGCAGAGGGTTTTGTAAGAAGATTAAGGAAAGATCTGCAGCTGTGTGTGCAGAGGCCTGCTGCTGTGTGCATGGCTTGAAAGGACTGAAGGGATCTGCAGCTGTGTGCGCAGATCAAACTGTGGTTTTGTAGCAAGTTGAATAAAACATAGTTTGTGGATGTAACCCCTACACTGGGGGTGAACCACGTTATATTTGGTGTTGTGGTTTCTTGTGTTGTTTCTCTTTCTGTTGTCTTTTATGCATTAATAACTGTATACATTTGATAAATTAGATCACTGCTAATAACAAGCTTCGCTGTGAATTCCCTGTAGTGGGTTAAGCAAGTCACGGTTGTTTATCTATCTGCGAAATTGTATATGAGTGAATGATAAAGCTGTGTAATTATTGATTAATAAGTTTATTAAAGGCTAAGGTACAGTAATACCCCTCTCTGCTTGCAGAAACCTGATTCTGCGGCACCGCATAGCTGTTTCGGGTGAGACTACAACCTGCGCGCAGGTTGTTGCCGAAAGGGTCAACACTGTGGGTCTTTTGTTGGTGTGACATAAAAGGATTAAACCCGGGTCTGCCCTATTTCCCAACAGGGACAAGGTTTAGACAAGCTGCTGGCTGAATCAAATTGTCAAGCTCTGGGATTGCATGTGATGGCTGAAGACCTAGCTCAGGAAGAAGATCAAGCAATGTTGGAAAAAAAGAAGATTATGGACTATTATTCAGCATCCACATGGTACACAGACATAGTGTATGTTTTGTTATATTTGCAATGTCCTGAGCATTTAGATAGAAAAGATGCCAGATGTTTAAAGCTGAAAACTACTAAGTATTGTCGAGTAGAAGAGCAGTTATTCTGGAAGGACCCAGGCGGTATTCTACTCAGATGCTTGGATAAAATTGAAATTGAAGGAGTAATTTCTGAATCTCATGAGGGTGCTTGTGGAGATCACAAGTACTGGAAGGAAACAACATGCAAGATTTTAAGAGCTGGGTACTATTGGCCCTCTTTGTTTGCAGATGTATATCAGCAGGTAAGAGCCTGTATCCCTTGTCAGAAGTTTACTGGCAAACAAAAATTGCTGTCATTGCCCCTAAAACCTATTGCAGTAAGTGCTCAGTTCCAGCAATGGGGTCTGGACTTTATAGGGGAGATAAGTCCATCTTCCTCAGGACAACACAGGTGGATTCTAACTGCAACATACTTCTTTACCAAATGGGTGGAAGCCATCCCTACTAGGAATGCCATAGACAAAGTGATTATGGAATTTATTGAAGAAAATATCGTTAGTAGGTTTGGGTGTGCTCAGAAAATAGTAACAGATAATGCAAAGGTTTTCAAGTCAAAGGTAATGGAAGCATTTTGTGAAAATAATGGTATCTTGCTGAAACATTCAACTCCTTACTATCCCCAAGGTAATGGTTTAGCTGAGTCCTCAAATAAGAACATCATTCAGAGTATCAGAAAGTTGCTTAAGCATAATAAGAGATCATGGGATTCTATGCTGAAATATGCATTGTGGGTTGACAGAATAACAGTCAAACAAGCAATTGGAACTTCTCCTTTCCAATTAGTGTATGGAACAGATGCAGTTTTTCCTATTCAATTGGGCATTCCGGTGATGAAGTTTCTTCAGAATTGTCAGGAAGAACCAAATGATGTACAGAGAAGAATTTATAAGATGATAGAATTGCAACAGAACAGGGAAAAAGTGGAAGAAAAGGCACAATTATACAGATTGAAGATTAAAAGCAGATTTGACAGGAAAATAAAAGATAACACGTTCTCAATAGGTGATATGGTTCTGAGGTGGGATGCCAGAAAAGAGCAAAAAGGGAAACATGGCAAATTTGATAATCTCTGGTTTGGCCCTTTCCCAGTGTCTAATATTTTGGAAAATAACACTTTTGTCCTATAGTCTTTGGAAGGTGAGGAATTTCCAAGTCCCGTCAATGGACGATTCCTCAAGCATTTCTAAAGCTTTTGAATGGACTTTTACTTTTTCATTGTATATACCGGTGTGAGTAAAATACAATAAGGACTCCATAACCCAATGGAAATTTTGCAGAATAGTAGGTAGAAAAAAAGAAGGCACTGGTCTACAGGTTCTTTAAGCCTCACAGGGAGGACTTCATCCCACAGCTAGAGCCAGATGTTAAGTCATGAATTTGTTTTCTTCAGTCTTATATTTTGCTTGTGATTTTTTGAAGCTTGATCATTTGCTTACTCCTAGTAATTTTTGGTTTAGAGTGAAATTCTGAGTTTATGCCATTTGGTTTTCATTATTTTTGTTTTTCTTATGTCCTGAAGGGTTCTATAGGGTATATGTTGATTCATAGTTTCATGAATAAGCACTAAGATCAAGGTTTAGTCATATAAACCTATGTTAAAGTTGAATTAGTGGTCAAATAGCACAAAATTTGATTTTTGAACTTTCTTGTAGCGCAACGGTAAAAATAATACACTGGTGCGCTACAAGAAAGTCGCGGGTGATAAATTTGCCATTTTTATGCCGAATTCTCCAATGATTTCATTCGTGGGATGACTAATCGGATGAATAAGCAGTTTTGATACGTGTTTCATCAGGATAATCATGTAAACAAGTGTTGGCTATGACGTGAGGGAGATCGTGGAAGTTAGAAGTAAAGGCATGGAAAATCATGACAGACAGTGGAATGAGGCGAGATTGACGGGAAAAAGGTTCTCGAATTAAGCATTACGAAGCTGGTGGAGACGCTGGAATGAATACACATTGCTAAAGAATCAAAATTGGCAGTTGAAGAAGGAGATTAGGGTTTCACAGCGTGACAGTTGGAGGTGAGCTGAAGGCTTGAAGACACCTGGAGCGTTCAATCCAACATTCAGCTAGTCCAAGAATCGACCTTTAACACCTGCAACAAGCTGGGAGTGAGGTATCCCGCGTAACCTTGGTCATGGAATTTTAAATTAGGGTTTTTTCTGTTAAGCCTTATAATGTTAAATTGTTAAAGGAAAACGTAAATTCATGTATTCAACAAACTCTCAACGGTGAGATATCAGTCCAAAAAGGTCTAATTAAGCAGCATTTGATGTTAGTAAAGTTCAGCAACAGACCTGTTAAAGACCTTTGGTGCTCTGTTTGACCTAAATTATCCAAGTTTGGCACAAAACATTTCCTGAATTGATAACAGAATAGACTATATAGAATCGAGGAAAATCAGCCAGTGAGAGTTCAAGGAAGAATTGATTGCCAAAACTGTGAAAACTTGAGGAAAATAGGCTGTGAAGTCATTGACAGGTTCTGAAAATCACACAGAAGCATCATCAAGCCTTGGGAGAGCAGATGAAGAAGAGTGGGAAGACCAATAGGGCTGATCCCACTGAGCTGAATTGGATAGACAAATTTCCAGGATGTGCTGAACTCTTTGAGAATGCTGGATGGTTGAACTTCTTTAAAAATATTGATGGATATGATAATGAAGTCTCTCACAAATTTGCTCAATGTTATAACAAAGATATAGTATCATTTGATACTCTGAATATCAAATTAACCATAGATTTGGTCGCTGAAGCAACAGGGGTTAAGAATGAAGGAGAACTTTGGTTCAAAAAGGTGCCATTTACCTTCAATGCCCAAAGGTATCTATTGCCTGGCATTGTTCCAGATTGGAGCAAGGGAGTGCTCTTCCATAATTTCAGAGCTGAATGGGTAGAGCCTATCAAGGTTCTACAAAGCTACATTACACGTGAAGGAAGGTATGCTTTTGTCTTCAAGTATCATTTTAGGTTCCTTCAACACCTTAGTGGTGAATCAAGGATGAACCTGCCTTTCTTCCTGTTAAAAAGCTTGCAGAAAATGTCCAGCAGGATCAAAGAACATTAGGACCACACTGCAAAGTCCATCTTTCACCATGGATTGATCAAGCTTATTATCAGCAGTGTTCTACAGAAATAAGGAAATACTTGGGACTACTTTATCTATTGGTCTGGGTTCCAAAATAACTAGGAAGGACAGCCTACCAGAAAGCAGGTTGATAAGGGACAAACCCTAATTAGAAAATTAAGATAAAAAGTGAAGGCTAAAGCTGAAAAATGTGTCAAATTAGAGGAAGTGGTAGAACCTTCAAAAGGAGATTATGAATCGCAGCAGCCTCCAGTTGACAGTGAGAACAAAAATTTGATGTTTATTCACAAGGAAACCCAGCCTGTTAAAATGAAGCACTAGCAGAAACACTCATTGATGAAAAATTTGTTTTTACAGAAAAGGTTTTAGGAGATGAAGAAAATACTAAGGTCCAACAACAAAGTCCAATTACCATCTTATCTGAAGATGAAGCATACTTGTTGGAAGGAGATGAGTTGAATATCAGTGCTAAGACTAGGGTTGGCACATAAAGGGAGTTCTACAGTCAGGAGGATAAGATAGTAATACCAAAGAGAAAGAAGATTAAAGTTAAATAATTTGCCTCTATCATGCATCAAGGAAAAAGTTAAAGATGGTAGGAGAGTTTGCTCCAGGCTGGAGACCCAAAAACAAATTGAGGATAAACATGAAGAAGTTATTAAACCCTAAGTTGAATATAGAAGGAATAACTATGATTGACACTTCTTCCTCAGATGAAAAGCTTGAGTCTAGCAAGGGTGACAGCAAAGGGAAAAAACCATTAAAGACAGAAGAAGAATCTAGCCTCACCGAGACTAAATTGTCTGCTGTGTTTTTGGAAATACGAGGTAAACTGTTGAAAGAACAGCAAAAAGATGAAACAGAGATTTCTTATTCAGAAAACAAGTTATTAATGGATGAAAATGCTCCTGCTGAAACATATAATCAAGAAAACCCAAGTGTTCATGATACTTCCATAAAGATGTTTCCTGAGGATGAGGAAATCTTCAGAAAGCTGAACATCCCATGGCTGCCTAGTGAGTTACAAAGTACAATAGGAAGCAAGGCATTTGACTTAGAGAAGGAAAATTTGCAAAGAGCCATCAAGCAGTATAAACATCAAATAGATTATATGAAAGAAACAAATGATGGTTTGATTACAACTAATATAAGACTCAAGGAAGACCTAGAAGAGGTGAATGATCACTACCAAGAACTCATTGCAGTCTCCAAAGAGGCCTTAAAAAGGAAAAGAAGTACAGATTTACAGTTTGCAGGATTAAAATAGACAATAAAAAATCTACAGCAACAGAATAAGGAGCTTACAAGAAGAATGACAGAGATGGAAGCTGAGAAGCAGAAAGCTAGGAGAAAGGCCCAAGCCTTAGAGGGGATAGCTCTGTTAGCAGAAGCTGCTAAAGACCTATGCGCATTGTTAGCAAAAATAGTTACTTTTTTGAAGAGTATTTTATTTTTTGTAATTATTATTTTGACAATATCCTATTGATGAGTAGGCTAAAAACAGTTAGGGTTTAGAATCTAACTGAATTTTGAAAGACAAGTATTTAGGAAGGTCACAAATAGAACAGAGGGTTCGACTTTTGGCTGGCTAGAGGAGGTCTCCTGACTTGTTGATAAACTAAGTACTTGACTCTCATGTGTATTTGAGGAACTGATTATGAAATATATGCTCCATTTTACCCTTCAGTCTCTTCTTTGTCTTCATTTCTAGCTTGTTTAGCTACACAATTGATAATTTCATTGTTGGTTTATAGTTTTTATGCTTGTAGTGCTTGTCAGTTGTGCATGAACTTCAATGTTATGTTCTGTTGGATACACGGTTATTATATTATGCATCTTAGTTCTTCTTTACTTGTGATTTAGTCCCTATTTGGGTTATGAATGTATTTCCTCTTGTCACCAAACTTCACAACTAGAAAAACCTTTCAAAATCCCTAAAAACCTAGTTTTGTTTGATTGAATATTTGAGATTGTGTTGGCTTGTTTCTTTGTAGTCTGGAAACAATTTCTAGCACAAACTGGTAGAATCTAACATATTGGATTCCAATAGATTGAAGAAGGAAACAACTCAAAAAATCTATGATAGGAAAGGAAAGAAAGAAGCAGCTCCAGGAGGTTCAGCTTTTCATTCTGCAGAAGGGAAAATTGATGAGATGGTCAAGTTGGTGAAGATTTTGACTGCAAAATTAAAGAAATTAGAACTAGAGAAAAATTCCAGCAAGCCTCTTCAAGAAGGTGAAAGAAACCCTAACAATCAGAACCAATTTAGAAGACAATTTGCTCCACGTTTCATACCTAGAGAACGAATGAATAATGATATTCAACGGGAAGGGAGAGAAACTGAGGACCAAAGAGTACCACCACCTCTTCATAACAATGTTGCTGATGAAGAAGAGGTTGATGATGAAGTGATATTTGAAGATACAGATCAGGATATGAACCATTTTGGAGAAATTTTATCTGAGGGTTTTTTCACTGAGGAGGAGTTTCTAAATGCAGAATGCTATGATGCTGATATGTTCGAAACATAGGATGATTTAGGTCTGAAAATGACTGCTGTAACTGCTGAAGTCTGTCAAAATGAACTCAAGAAGACTGTGAATCTGAGGTCAGGTCCAAAACAAGTAGTACAAAAACCTAAGAAGAAGGTAGTTGTTCCAACTAAACAACAATATGATCCCATGTCAGAGTAACAACATATAACAGAAAAACAAAGGAAGAACATGGAGGTTGAAGAGGTAAATAAAACTGTGCAGAATTTCAGCCTGGAAAATGAATTAGGCAAGTTAAAGATTCTTGTACCTTTAACTGAATTAATGAAAAACCCTTCCTATAAAGAATCAGTTCTTAAGATGATTAATCCAACAAGCAATCAACCTATTTATGATACAGTGAATTTTCAAGAAGAAAATCCTAGGATTTTCATTGGATCAGCCTTGGCTGAAAAAACTGAAAATGAAGCAGGTGCTTCACCTCCATTCTATATTACTCTGACAGTTCATGAACAAATGATACATAATTGTTTGTTATATTAGGGAGCATCACACAATTTAATGCCGAAGGCTGTTATGGAGGCTTTAGGTCTGAGTATAACCAAACCCAATCATGATCTGTATGCATTTGATTCACGAGCCGTGAAGTGTTTAGGGGTAATAAAGGACATGGTTGTCAGTTTGGCTCAATTACCCATGAAAAGTGTAATCATGGATGTAGTGGTAGCTGATATTAGACCTAAATTTGGGTTTCTTCTCTCTAGATCTTGGGCAAATAAAGTCAGTGGGATGTTACAAATGGATTAATCTTATGCTACTATTCCTGTGTTTGGAGGAGAAAACAAAAGGCTGTACAAAGAGCTTCAGTTTGCCTATATTGTAACAGATGAAAAGAACCCTACCAACCATCCTCTGTATGTTACTGATAAGGATCTGGGTACTTGCATGTTACATTTTAGTGATGATGACAATACTGCTGGTTTGTTACAGGTTGAAAGGGAATAGCCAGTAAAATGCAGCAGGGAACAGGAGGATGATATTTGGCAATTATACTTTGATGGATCCTCTTGCAAAGAAGGTGCTGGAGCAGGGGTTCTTCTTATATCCCCTGGAGGTGAAATAGTAAAGCTGATGTATAAATTAGAGTTCATTACTACAAACAATACTACTGAATATGAATCTTTGCTGTTAGGATTAAAAGCTGCCAAAGATTTGGGCATTCAGCAGATTTCTGCATTTGGTGACTCCGAATTAGTTGTTCAGTAGGTGAAGAGCAACTATCAAGTGAAGCAGGGTTTGTTGAAAGTCTATCGAAATGAGGTATGGGACATGATTGAAAATTATTTTGTAGCTTTTAACATTACCTATATTCCAAGAGACCATAACCAGACTGCAGATTCATTAGCCTTGGCTGCTACACACTTTAGAATCCCCAAAACTACACAGTTGAGATATCCCATTGAAGTTAGGTACAAAACATCTGTACCTGATAATGTAAAGCAGTGGAGAGTGTTCGAAGATGACATTGAAATTAAAAGGTTTTTAGAGCTTACACATGGATTTTCTAATTCCCTGATTGATCAAGAGGAAGATGAAGGGATGGAGAGGTGGAAGAGATTGCTGAAAATGAAAAAGCTGGACACAAATTCATTGAATTAAAAAGTAATTTCATCCCAAAAGGTTTGGTACTGTTGGAAAGGATATTTTCAAAAGATGATACACTCTTAAAACTTGTTGTACAGTCCTCAGAAGAGAATGTGGTGGATTGTAACATTGGGTTTGCAGAATAGCCTAGAATGGTAAAAATTTCTAAAGCACTTATAGCTGAACAAAGAAACAGGTACATAAAATTGTTAAAGGAACATGTTGATGTTTTTGCATGGTCTTATGAAGAATTGAGAACGTATGATACTGGAATTATACAACATAAAGTCCCTTTAAAACCGAATGTTAAACCTTTTCCTCAGAAATTAAGGAGGATTAATCCAGCCTTGTTTCCTGTTATTGAAAAAGAAGTGAAGAAGTTATTAGATGCCAAGATCATAGTGCCCCTCAGGTATTCTTCATGGGTGGCTAATCTAGCTCCTGTTAGGAAAAATAACGGAGAAATAAGACTATGTGTCGACTTTAGAAATTTAAACAAATCTTCACTAAAGGATAATTATCCTCCGCCTAAAAGTGAGCAAATATTGCAGAAAGTAGTCGGGGCACAGAGGATTTCTATGGTTGATGGTTTCTCAGGGTACAATCAGATTTCTATGCATCCTGATGATAAGGAGAAAACAACCTTTACCACTCCTTGGGGAACTTTCATGTATGATAAGATGCCTTTTGGTCTAATGAACGCTGGAGCCACTTTTCAGAGGGCTATGGATATTGATTTTGTCGAAGAAAAGGACAAGTTTGTGGTAATCTACTTAGATGATATTACTGTTTTCTCACAATCAGATGATGAACATCTAAAGCATTTGAAGGAGACTTTCTTGAAATGTAGAAAATTTGGCTTGTCCTTGAATCCAAAGAAGTCACACTTTGCTGTACAGGAAGGCAAATTACTGGGCCATTTAGTTTCTGCTGATGGTATAAGGATTGAACCTGAAAGGGTGAAAGCAATATTGAAAATAAGTCTACCAAGAAGTAAAAAGGATGTCCAATCTTTCATTGGTAAAATTAATTTTCTGCATTGGTTTATACCAAACTTTGCTGAGATTATCAAGCAGATTACAGCCATGCTAAAAAAGGATCAAGAAGTCAAGTGGACCACTGAAGCAAAGAATGCATTTGAAAAAATCAAAATGGCTCTTACATTCCAGATTTTACCAGAGAATTTCTTACATTCTCATTTGCATCAGAGGATACACTAGCAGCTGTTCTGTTGCAGAAGAATAAGGAAGGTCTAGAGCAACCTATTGCATTCTTCAGCAAAACTCTCAGAGATTCTGAATTAAAATACAGTATCTTAGAAAAATAGGCCTATGCTTTGGTAAAATCTTTAAAGTTTTTCAGAATCTATGTTTTGCATTCTAAAGTTATTTCATATGTGCCTAATGCTGTTGTTAAAGATGTTTTTACACAGCCTGATAGTAAGGGGAAAAGGGGCAAGTGGATTGCTAAAATCATGGAATATGATGTAGATATCAGACCTACCAAACTAGTCAAGGGACAAGGTTTAGCCAAGCTACTGGCTGAATCAAATTGTCAAGCTTTGGGATTGCATGTGATGGTTGAAGAGTTAGCTCAAGAAGAAGATCAAGCAATGTTGGAAAAAGAAAAAATTATGGAATATTATTCAGCATCCACATGGTAAGCAGACATTGTGTATTTTCTGTTGTATTTTCAATGTCGTGAGAATTTAGATAGAAAAGCTGCTAGGTCTTTGAAGCTAAGAAATACTAAGTATTGTTTAGTAGAAGAGCAGTTATTCTGGAAGGACCCAGGCAGTATTCTACTCAGATGCTTGGATAAATCTGAAATTGAAGGAGTGATTTCTGAATCTCACGAGGGTGCTTGTGGAGGTCACAAGTACTGGAAGGCAACAACATAGAAGATTTTAAGAGCTGGGTACTATTGGCCCTCTTTGTTTGCAGATGTATATCAGTAGGTAAGAGCCTGTATCTCTTGTGAGAAGTTTGCTGGCAAACAAAAATTACTGTCATTGCCCCTAAAACCTATTGTAGTAAGTGCTCCTTTCCAGCAATGGGGTCTGGACTTTATAGGGGAGATAAGTCCATCTTCCTCAGGACAACACAGGTGGATTCTAACTGCAATAGACTTCTTTACCAAATGGGTGGAAGCTATCCCTACTAGGAATGCTACAGATAAAGTGATTATGGAATTTATTGAAGAAAATATCCTTAGTAGGTTTGGATGTCCTCAGAAAATAGTAACAGATAATGCAAAGGCTTTTAAGTCTAAGGCAATGGAAACAATTTTTGAAAAGAATGGTATCTTGCTGAAACATTCAACTCCTTACTATCCCCAAGGTAATGGTTTAGCTGAGTCCTCAAATAAAAACATCATTCAGAGTATCAGAAAGTTGCTTAAGCATAATAAGAGATCATGGGATTCTACACTAAAATATGCATTATCGGCTGATAGAATAACAGTCAAACAAGCAATTGGAACTTCTCCTTTCCAATTAGTGTATGGCACATATGCAGTTTCTCATGTTCAATTGGGCATTCTAGTGATGAAGTTTCTTCAGAATTGTCAGGAAGAACCAAATGATATGCAAAGAAGGATTTATGAGATGATAGAGTTGCAGCAAAACAGGGAAAAAGTGGAAGAAAAGGCATAGTTATACATATTGAAGATTAAAAGTAGATTTGACAGGAAAATCAAAGATAACACTTTCTCAATTGGTGACATGGTTCTAAGGTGGGATGCCAGGAAAGAGCAAAAAGGGAAACATGGAAAATTTGATAATCTCTGGTTTGGCCCTTTCCTAGTGTCTAAGATTTTGGAAAATAACACTTTTGTCTTGCAGTCTTTGGAAGGTGAGGAATTGTCAAGTCCAGTCAATGGACGATTCCTCAAGCATTTCTACAGCTTCTAAGTGGAATTTTACTTTTTAGTTGTATATACTGGTGTGATTAAAACATAATAAGGAATCCATAACCCAATGGATATTTTGTAGACTAGTAGGTAGCAGAAAAGAAGGCACTGGTCTACAGGTTCTTGAAGCCTCATAGGGAGGACTTCATCCCACAGCAGGAGCCAGATGTTAAGTCATGAATTTGTTTTCTTCAGTCTTATATTTTGTTTGTGTTTTTTGAAGCCTGCTCATTTGCTTACTTCTAGGAAATTTTGGTTTAAAGTTCAATTTTATGTTTATGCCATTAGGTTTTCATCATTTTTGTTTTTCTTATGTCCTGAAGGGTTCTATAGGGTATGTTTTGATTAATGGTTTCATGAATAGCACTAAGATCAATGTTTAATCATATAAACCCAGTTTTAAAGTTGAATTATTGATAAAATAACACAAAATTAAATTTTTGAACTTTCTTGTAGTGCAAGGGTAAAAATAGTGCACTGGTGCGCTACAAGAAAGTTCCGGGTGCTCAATTTGTCATTTTTCACGTCGATTTCTTCAATGATTTTGTTCCTGGGGTGACTAATCACATCAATAAGCAGGTTTGATACATGTCTCATTAGGATAATCATGTAAACAAGTGTTGGTCATGGCGTGAAGGAGATCGTGGCAGTTAGAGGTAAGTGCATGGCAGATCATGAGAGAGAGTGGAATAAGGTGAGATTGACGGGAAAGAGGTTCTCGAATTGAAGATTACGAAGATGGTGGAGATGCTGGGGTGGAGACACATTGCTAAAAAATCAGAAATTAGCAATTGAATGAAGAATTAGGGTTTCACAACATGATAGTTAGAGGTGAGTTGGAGAGTTGAAGACACTTGGAGCGTTCAATTCGACATTTAGCCAGTCCAAGAACCAACTTCTAACACCTACATCAAGCTTGGAATGAGGTATCTCATGTGACCTTGGTCATGACCTGTTAAATTGGGGTTTTTTTTGCTAAGCCTTATAATGTCAAATTGTTAGAGGAAAACATAAATTCATTTATTCAACAAACTCCCAATGGTGAGATATTAGTCCAAAGGTCTAAATGAGCATCGTTTGATGTTAGTAAAGTTTAGAACAACCCTATTAAGGATCTTTGGTGCTGTGTTTAACCTAAATTATTCAAACTTGGCACAAAGCATTTCCTGAATCAATGATAGAATAAACTGTATAAAATTGAGGACAAGCAGCCTGTGAGAAGTTCAAAGGAAGATTGACTGCCAAGACTATGAAAGCTTGAAGAAAATAGGCCGTGAAGTTACTAACAGGTTCTGAAAACCACACAGAAGATGAAAAGGAGTGGGAATACTAATAGGGCAGAGCCCACTGAGCTAAATTGGATAGACAAATTTCTAGGATGTGCTGAACTCTTTGAAAATGCTGGATGGTTGAACTTTAAAAAAAAGATTGATGGATATAATGTTGAATTCTCACACAGGTTTGCTCAGTGTTATAATAAAGATATAGTATTGTTTGATACTTTGAAGTTCAAATTGACTATAGATTTGGTGGCTGAAGCAACAAGGGTCAAAAATGAAGGAGAAATTTGGTTCAAAAAAGTGCCATTTACTTTCAATGCCCAAAGGTATCTATTGCCTGGTATTGTTCCATATTGGGGCAATGGAGTGCCCATCCATAATTTCAGAGCTGAATGGGTAGATCCTATCAAGGTTCTACAAAGTTACATCACATGTGAAGGAAGGTACGCCTTCGTTTTCAAGTACCATTTTAGGTTCCTTCAACACCTTAGTGGAGAATCAAAGATGAATCTACCTTTCTTCCTACTAAAGAGCTTACAGAAGATGGCTAGCAGAATCAAAGAGCACCAGGACCATACTGTACAGTCCATCTTTCACCATGGACTGATCAAGCTTATTATCAACAGTGTTCTGCAGAAAGAAGGAAATACTGGGGAATACTTTCTCTTTTGGTCAGGGTTCCAAAATAGCCAGGAATTATAGTCTACCAGAAAGCAGGTTGATAAGGGACAAACCTTAATCAGAAAATTAAGACAAAAAGTGAAGGTTGAAGATGAAGAATGTGTCAAATTAGAGGAAGTTGTGGAACCTTCAAAAGGAGATTGTGAATCTAAGCAGCCTCCAGATGACAGTGAGAACAAAAATTTGCAATTTATTCACAAGGAAACCGAGCTTGTTCAAAATGAAGCACCAACAGAAACATTCGTTGATGAAAAAATTGTTTTTACAGAGAATATTTCTGGTAATGAAGAAAATGGTAAGATCCAACAACAAAGTCCAATTACATTTTTGTCTGAAGATGAAGCATACTTGTTGGAGGAGGAAAAACTTATTGTCATCGATAAGACTAGGGTTGGCACAAAAAAGGAGTTTTGTAGTCAAGAGGATAGGTTAGAAGCGCCAAGAAAAAAGAAGCTGAAAGTCAAGGAATTTTCCTCTGTCATTCATCAAGGCAAAAGTTTAAAAATGGTAGGAGAGCTTGCTCCAGGCTGGAGACCCAAAAATAGACCCAAAAACAAATTAGGGCTAAACATGAAGAAGCTACTAAACCCTAAGTTGAATACAAAAGAGGTAACTGTGCTTGCTAATTCTTCCTCTGATGAAAAGTTGGAGATTGTCAAGGGTGACAGCAAAAGAAAAAAGCCATTAAAAACTGAAGAAGAATCTAGCCTCACTGAGACCAAATTGTCTGCTATGTTTTTGGAAATATGAGGTAAAATGTTGAAGGAACAACAAAAAGATGAAATAGAGGTTTCCTATTCAGAAAACAAACTGTTGATTGATGAAAATGCTCCTGCTAAAACTGATAATCAAGAAAAACCAAGTTTTCATGATACTTCCACAGAGCTGCTGCCTGAGGATGAGGAAATATTTAGAAAGATTAACATTCCATGGCTTCCTAATGAGCTGCAAAATACAAAAGGAAGCAAGGAATTTGACTCAGAGAAAGAAAATTTACAGAGAACTATCAGGTAGTATAAACATCAAATAGAGTATATGCAAGAGACAAGTGATGGTTTGATTATAGCTAATAAAAGACTCAGAGAAGACCTAGAAGAAGTGAATAATCACTACCAAGAACTAATTGCAGTTTGCAAAGAGGCCTTAAAAAGGAAAAGAAGCACAGAGTTACAATTTGCAGGATTAAAACAGACTATAAAAAATCTACAACAATAGAATGAAGAGCTTACTAGAAGAATGACAGAGATGGAAGCAGAGCAGCAGAAAGCTAGGAAAAAGGCCCAAGCCTTAGAGGGGATAGCTTTGTTAGCAGAAGCTGCTAAAGATTTATGAACATTGTTAGCAAAATCAGTTACTTGTTATGTTTTGAAGAATATTTTATTTTTGTAATTACTATTTTGATAAAAAACATTTCGATGAGTAGGATGAAAAGCAGTTAGGGTTTAGATTCTAACTGAATTGTGAAAGATAGTATTTTAGAAGGTAACAAAGAGAATAAGGGGTTTGACTTTTGGCTGGCTAGAGGAGGTCTCCTGACTTGTTGATAAGCTAAGTATATGACTCTCATGTGTATTTGAGGAACTGATTATGAAATATATGCTCCATCTTACCCTTCAGTCTGTTCTTTGGCTTCATTTCTAGCTTGTTTAGCTACACAATTGATAATTTCATTGCTGGTTTATAGTTTTTATGCTTGTAGTGCTTGCCATTTGGGGATGAACTTCAATGTTATTTTCTGATTGGATACATGGTTATTATGTTATGCATCTCAGTTTTTCTTTACTTGTAATTTAGTTCCTATTTGGGTTATGAATGTATTCCCTCTTGTCACCAAACTTCACAACCAGAAAACCTTTAAAAAAACCCTAAAAACCTAGTTTTGTTTGAGTGAATATTTGAGACTGTGTTGGCTTGTTTCTTTGTAGTCTGGAAACAATTTCTGGCATAAATAGGTGCAAACCCTTTTTAATTTACAAAAATTTCTAATAAGTATTCCTACTTGGGAGGGAAATGACAACTTGCTTAAGTAATTTCAAAATAGGGTAAATATCAGTAGGAAAATGAACTGAGTAACATTAATAATCATATAATAAAATGGTTTTCCAAAAATTGTTTTACTTTCCTTTCTTTAAAACTAATAATAAACATTAAGTATAGTTAATGAGTAAAATAATCCATATAAAATTTTAAATTGGAGTTTGAAAAACATTTTACCATCAAATGAAGATTTTAAATAGTTATCCAATTTTTTTTGAGAAATTGCTTGTTTTTCTCTATAACTAAAAATGAACATTTACATGTTAGGGTTAACCTTGACTTGGGAATGAGAAATGATGTAAGTGGTTTAAGGAACATGGTTTTAGTGGTACGTGGTTTCTTGCTAGTTGTATTTTCATTTAAAGAACCTTATTAATATGGTTTTAATATTCCATTATAATTTTAAATTGAAATTTGATATATAATTACATAAATGTGCTTTACAATTTGGCTAATTTAAAATTAAATTTTATATGTTATTGGTTTATAATTTTTCTTTTTACTATTTAAGACAATTGAATTTTACTACTCAGTTTGTAAGATTGCGAGTATTTCCTAATGGTTGTATATTTATATGAGTATATTATTTTTATTTTTTATTTTTATTGAGCCGACATGTGCCACCATTACAGATGAGACAAATCTCACCCATTTGAGCTATAGAAAGCGCCTCTCAGCACAATGAGTTCATCCTCTCCTATTAGGTCATTAAGATATAGCCATAGCATCACTGGTATTTTTCCTTCAACCTTGAAGTAAAGGTTGGAATGAAATTTACTCTTAGTAAATCCTAGGCCCATTAGTAAGCTGTCCATCCTATTGTACCATGTCAAGCTTCTCAAACTCGAATATCTTTTGCAGTCACTCCCTCTGAGGTGGAGCATCATTCTCCCTCTGCATTTTGTAATCTATGTACTGAAAAATTCTGTACTAGAGTGACAAGTAGCTTCCTTTGCTATTGATCTTCTATGTATCCATCTAAGGTCACTGGATACCAAGATACTCTATCTTGAACTTTGTTGAAAAGTTCCTCTTGCACCCATCTATGAGCTTGTCATCCTCTATAGGCTTTCATATTAAACCTTGTAGCAAATGTTAATATCTTCATCAGTCTAGGTGATATTAAAGCTCATCATGTAACTGTATGTGCTATCCCATGGGTGCCTTCTGAGCTCGTATAAGGACTTCTTTAATTTTCATACATGAGTATGCCTATCATGTGTCTCGACTCCTAGTGGATTTTCTATGTACAGTTCCTCCTCGACTACACCATTCAATAATGTTGTCTTGATATCCAGCTGGTGTATCTACCATATCATACCTGGACGTATGGATCTAATGGAAGTGTACCTCACAACTGGTGCAACTGTCTCCTCATAGTCTATGCCTTCTTTCTGTGAGAATCCTTGTTCTATGAATCTTTCCTTGTATCCATCGATGCTACCATCTGATGCATACTAGATCTTGTATATCCATATGGAAGGCACTACGTACTTCCCTTCAGGTCTCAGAATCACATCTTAGACATTATTCCCCATGATCAACTGGTAATCTATGATCACAGTCTTCTTTCATTTCTTAGATACTTCTTCATATCTAGAAGGATCTGCATCAATGATGTCACTCAACAGTGCCACATAACTAGAGTGTGTCCAAGGCCTCTTATTTTCTTTGGAAGTGCCATCATACTTTTATTTATCTTGGATGATATCCTGTGCCTAAGATGGTATTCATTTATCGAGGTGGATCTACCATTCTCTTTATATTCTTCTGAAGCTCTTGCTTTCGCCACGGTGTCTCTAACCCGGGGAGCTTCAGGTTCATCTTCTGAACTGACGTTACTTGTTCTTCAGAAATATATACAATTCAAGTTCAGTTGCATGATTAGAAACATTTCATTATTTCCAAAACATATTAATCTAATGCATCAAGATATATGTTACAGAATCATGCAACTATCTTAGCCGATGCTACAACATTCATACACATATCATACACATACGGTAACTTATAGATTCCTTCTACCCAATGTTATTAAGAGTGTGTACTACTCCCAATATGTCAGCAAAGAGGCTTCAATCTAGATAAGTAGCAATGGATTGTTGTACAACATAATTGAATTCTTACCCATAATGTGCAATTTAGTAGTATAAATGCAAACACTGAAACATGCATAATACATCAACAAAATATAAACAAGTTCACAACCAAAAATTATCATTAAATGACAATTGAACACTTATGTTTGTTTATTTGGTGGGTAGAGTACCCCTTCTTGATCCTTATGTCCTTGCAAGAATAACTAGAGTCTTCTAATTCATCATCTTCTTCATCCACAACTACATCCGTTCTTATCCAAATGATGAGATGGATAGTAGGTTCTTCATGAGTTGAATCCTTTTGGATTAAAGTACATATTCCTCATCTCTTGAGAATATTCTCTTTCTTCTTTGAATCTTGAGAGCTTGATGATCAATTGATCCCATCTTCTCTTCTCTTGTTATGAGTCGAGATTCTTCTTGTGTGCATTCTTCCCAGAGTCTGCTTAAGGTAATCAACTTCCTTCTCGCACATATTCCTTGAATGAATGAATCCCATGATATTGGGAGGCCATTAAAGGTGGTCATAACAATATATTCTTATTCTTCGACTGCTACAATATATTCCTTGAATTGAGGAAATCTTGTGAAGTAGCACTGCATGGTCTATGAGTTCCATCCCTTCACATTCTTCAACTAGTTCCTCAATGTCATTTTTCGATTGATGTTATTTCCTTCAAATAAATTAGTCAAATAATTGAAAATTTCCTTTGGTGTCTTCAAGGATGACACATGAGGGATGAGATGAGCCTTAATATAATCTACAATTATTCTCTTGGATCTAGCCTTAGCCTCATCTCCCTCAGTCTCTTAGAGCTTCCTTACTGATATACTGATCCAAGTAATTTTCTTCAAGGATCAGGGATATCCTATACTTCCATGCTCAAAAGTTG
This sequence comes from Pseudotsuga menziesii, assembly GCA_001517045.1. NCBI lineage: Eukaryota > Viridiplantae > Streptophyta > Pinopsida > Pinales > Pinaceae > Pseudotsuga > Pseudotsuga menziesii. The sequence goes on along the minus strand of LPNX010702901.1, from coordinate 330,498 downwards.
TCATCTTCACCAAGATGATCATTAATCTGGGTGTGATGATTCATTTTGAAATGAGAACCTCAAATGGAAATAGAAAGTATTTATATCTTACCGATTTGAGGTGTCTGAACTAATTTCGGAGCTGGATGATCTAGGGTTTGTTAGAGAAACCCTAATTTTACAAACTTGGATTTTCAAAATTTTGATTAAACAGAAGGATGTGCCTCTTTAAGGCAAGTTGTCCAATGTACTCCTTTTCTGAAAACAATGGTGGGAAGCTCCTAGAATAGGAAGCCCTAGTTTCTCCAATTTCTTCTCCATAATAGTCTGATATTGATTCTGATGTATATATGAAGTTTCTACTCCTCAAGGTCTAAAAATTGTCACTAAGGTAGCATGATCTGTCTTCTTTCCAACTCCATAGGTTAGAGCAGAGTTGGATTATCCAAGTGGGACTTATGCTGATTCTCCCAAGGTGACTGCTTTGAGGATTGTTTAGCATAATGAAATTGTATGGATTTCCACATGTCACTGTTTCACATTCAAGGTTTGAAAATATGACCAAAAAAGCTAAATTCTATTCCCTACCTGCAACATCTTTTGAAATTTCATTTGGAACTTCCTATCCCGAGATATAGAAATTATCCCTAGTTCACCTTCTTATGACTGTATTTTGGAGGAGGAAGGAACCCTAATTTGGAGGAATAATATCTCTTGAAGTATAGCGAATATGAGGCCGAAACTTGCATAAAAGGTACACCAAGATTTCATATTTGGAATGTAAAATTTTAGGCTCCCAATCCTTTTCCAATATCAAGTTATAGGGGAAGTGCCAAGATGACTAGATTTAATATTCTAGGGTTTTCAAGCACAAAACCCTAATTTCCAGTAGTTGCCATTTTAGCTGCATGATGCCTTCTTTCAGAGTGGATTTGATACCATTTTAGTTTTGATAAGTTAATTTAATTAGGATCTTTATCTAAAAGAATAACAAGCACAACAATACATCAAAGATACATAGGATACACAAGACACAAGTTTTTTCATCGAGGAAACCATAAAGGGGAAAACCCCACAAAATTATTCAGAATAGTTTCACCACAAAGATAAGATGACAAGATAGAATAACCAAAGAACAATATGTTTGTGTCATCTCTTTGTTCCTCCTCTTCCTCTCTCTCCTAAGGCGCACATGAGAGAGCAAGTGAGCATGTGACAAATGAGGAGGGAGCCTCCCTATTTATATTCTTCTATTGAGTAATTAACTCAAATAGTTAGGTCAGACAAGTAACCTTTGGGGCCGACCTACCTAGGAATACGCAAAGTAGATTTTTCCTTTATTTAATCGAAGGACTATTGCCTCAAATTACAACAGAGGTTTTACCTCGGTGACCATACACAATGATGACATCCCCAAAGGAGGAATACACATCTCCAATGGGGGTACAACAATATACAATAGTAATATACATTAGAATATCTTCTGAAGTTACAATTACAACAACACAAAGTTTTGTTGAATATTTAATGGAGTCCTTATTTTCTGTTGATCCTTTCTTAAGGAAACCGGTTCTTCCTCCAATGTCCCACAAGACTTTTCCTTTCCTTTCAACTAATATACCAAGACTTATTCAATTTTTTTGCTTCCTCTAACCGAGTCCTCGGATTAATTATGATATTTCTAGATTCCTCAATACTATGTGTAATCTGTTTCCTTGAATTTGATATACCTTTTGATCTTTATATAATTGTTCTTTTAGCAATTGGTTATCTCTTCTAATATCTAAGAGTTTTTCTTCAACTTCCCCATTTTCTTCAGGGCTTCCTTCATGTTCAACAACCATGTTTTTATTTTGAGGATACTTATCGTTTCTCCTTCCTTTAAAGAGCCAATTTCAACTTTTTGAGCATTATAGACTTTTTCTCTTTCATTTATCTAGCCCATCAAGATTTGGTTAGAATCCAAAGCACCTTCTAAATGTATATTCGTGGTAGCAATAGGTACTTTATCTTATTTCTTATTTAGAGTATCTTCATATCTTAACATTTCTTTCTTAAGCTGCTCAATTTTATATCTTTCTTTTCTTAACTCAACAAGAGCATACACTAGTAAATTTGAATCCAAAATATGACGACATATTTGTCTGAATTTTGACAATAACCCATCTAACATATGACAAGGTTGACTATTTTTAACATCAGTTGTCTGGAGTCAGATATTAGACGACACAAAAAATATGTCGTAAATACGACGACAATTAGTCGCATGTCCCAGAGGAAAATTTAACGGTAATCAGTTGAATCTACGACACATATCTCATCGATTAACCAACACATATATTATCGATTAACCAAAAAATATATCGTTGGAAATGAGATGGAATCCTGGTCGATTAACTGACAATATAGTCCAACGATGTTGTCAGTTAAGAGACATAAGTTTCGTCGATTAACCGGCTTACATCTCTAGGACCATTGTCGGGAAGGAGACATAATACTGGTCGATTAACCAATAATATAATCCCACAATATTATTGGTTAATGGACATCTATTTCCACCAATGGCGTCAAATAAAATACGTGTAGTAGTCAGAAATGCGATAGACATGTCGACACAAAACTAGAAAATATGATACATATTTGTCGTAGGTTGTATGGAAACCTCATTAGATATATTGATTTTTCCATCAGAAATGCGACGATTGTATGTAATTTAAAAAAAAATTCTATGCCCATCTTGAAATGCAGACCCATGTGTGATAAGTTCTCATGAAAACTAATACTTTGTATCAAACATGCGTGAGTGTATATTTCAATATGGGCATGGAATTAACCATTATAAATTGTTGGAAATCAATACCTCTGTCTCCATTCTAACACACATGTTGTTCAGTCCCATTTCAATGTATCCTTAAACATCAACACTCATAGAAATTAGTTTATAATAGAAGCTAGGAGCTAAAATAAAGAAATAGAGATCACTGACCCACTCTACAGTTCTTTTAAGAAAAAAATCAGGATGACATGATGAGAGAGATAATATCAATCTAAAATTACTAGAGATGCTGTATACAATTACCATAAATAAACATAATTGGTCATGTTTTTAAACCAAACAAAATTTAACTTTTGGACCTTCCAAAAAAATAATGTGTACTTACTACCAATTATATAATGAAACTGTATGCAAGAGAGAGGCAACATCTACTATGTCAACAAGGTCTACAGTTCCCTTCTTAGAGACAATGGCAAGTATTTATTGTTCTGAACCTACTACGACACATACAACAACATATGCACCTAACCATCTTTTATCTCTGATTCCATCCATTTGTCTCAAACCCTTATTATTTGTTGATCATAACAGAGCATGCCCATCACCAAAAACCACCAATACAAGTATCAGTGCTAGAGAAAGTTCAAGGTATGAGATACTATATTAGAGGAAATTTGAGGTCTAAAATGGGCCTCCTAAGGAAAATAATAAAATAATAGTTAAAATAATAAAATAATATTTATTAATTTTGGAGGAAGAAAGAAAAAAACCACTTTTATTGTTTGCATTTTCAACATATCTCCCTGTGCTTTTACTCAAGTTTCGATTGTGAGGGATCGTTGGATGTGGAATTAAATTATGCATCCAATGAGTACCCGCACTACATGCTTTTGACGGACCTCACTGCCCCAAAAAACAAGAAATACCTCAAAAAAACATTTTTTGAGGTATTTCTTGTTTTTGGGGCAGCAGGGTCCATTAAAAGCATGCAGTGCGGGTACTCATTGGATGCAGAATTTAATTCTGCATCCAACGGGCCCTCCCGATCGATATTTGAGTAAAACTGTAGGGATATATCTTGAAAATACGAACAAAAAAAGTAGTTTTCTATATGCCAAATATGTCAAGTCAACCATTATGGTTGACTCATTTGATTGAAATTCTATTGGTTCTTGAGTTCTAACTCACAATAATTTATTGTTGGATCATTTTCTTATAAGGCCCATTTTAGACCGCAAATTTCCTCTAATGAGGGAATCTAGCCACGTTCTTTTCAATATGGTATCTTGATTTTTTTGAAGTTAATCTAGAGTGAACTGAAGAGACATTATCTGAGGAGTAAACATCACCTTGCACATAGACAATATCTTTAAGAAGACAAGAATCCCCTATAAACTGAATAAAAATAGTTAAAATGAAAAGGAAACATATGGGCAAAAAATTCATAAGATCAAACCTATAGATTATATATGGAAATAAAATACAAATATATGGTCAAAGAAGAATCAAAAGTATTAACTAGAAATAGTTTATATCAATATATAAAAAGCAAAATCTATGGTATCTTTTACTAGAAACTATATATGATATGTTGAAACTTGTGGAATCATGTGGTGAATTATAGAATTTATTGATGTTTCAGGCAGACTAGTTCAACCCTTCTTCAGGAGATACATTGTGAAGGATCTCACCTTGTCATTTTTTACCTAAGCTTTCTTATTTAAATAGTGTTTTTTTTTAATTTTAATTTTTTATTATTTTTCTGAGTTAAGTTAATTAGAGTGGTTGCCGGATTTATTATTAATAATTAGTTAAATTGTGTAAATACTAAATTTAAAAATTTATTATTATTATTTTTTAAAGGTGTATTAAAGTATTTTTTATTAATTTTAAATTTAATTAAGGTATGAAATTTGCGCATCTTCTTTTATAAAGTTTAAAATTTAAACCTAATTAAAATAATAAAATTAAATTAGGGTTTTATATGTAACACTTTAATTTTATTTTTATTAGATTACTATCCACTTCAATTTCCATTGTGAATTTAATATGTCAAGTGGAAACTGAAATGGATAGTAAACTCCCATTCCTAGACGTCCTTATTACCAAGAATGATGATGGATCACTAGCACATCAGGTGTATCGAAAGAAAATACACATAGACAAGTATATCCATACAAATTCTCATCATCACCCTTCTTAACACCCTAGGTTGGTCACTCTCAATCGTTCATCAAAGACTCATCTCACTTCATATAGAACATCAAGACTATGAGTTTGAGGGAATCCGATATCATGGTAAGCTTCGATGTGGTCTCTCTTTATACCAAAATACTAGTCAATGAAGCCGTCAACATAATAAAAGAACTTACAGATGACGAAACAACAAACCTGGTAAAGGTGTGCCTAGCTTCTACCTACTTCATTTTTTTCATTTGGCCCCATGGAAAATATAAGCTCAACGACTTCCTTATACACATGAACAAACAATCAGAACATGTTAAATTCACAATGGAAACTGAAGTGGATAGTAAACTCCCATTCCTAGATGTCCTTATTACCGGGAATGATGATGGATCACTAGCACATTAGGTGTATCGAAACAAAGTACACACAGACAATTATATCCATGCGGATTCTCATCATCACCATGATTAGAAGATTGGCGTTCTTAACACCCTAGCCACTAGAGCCAAACAAATCTTTGATCCTACACACCTTGACCAGGAACTAGAACATTTGACCAAAGTCTTCATAAACAACGGCTATAACACTAAGCAAATAAAAAAAACTATATGTAATTCACAAATTAGAATGGAAAAAACTAGGAAAAAATAAGATGTCACTAAAACTATTAAACTTCCTTACATACAAGGTAAATTGCCAACATCCTATGAAAGAAAAATACCAGGGTTGCCTTCTCCCCCCTTAACACTTTACGCCGCTTTCTCCCCCCTTAGGGTTGCCGAAGATCAAATTGACCCTAAAAGAAACAAAGGAGTATACTCTATCCCTTGCACCTATGGGAAAGTTTATATATTGGTGAAATAGGTCGCTCAATCCAACTAAGACTTAAAGAGCACAGTGCTGACATTATACATGAACACACTAAAAAATATGCACTAGTTGAGCACTCTGTCACTTCCAAACACCACATCTGCATTGAATATGTGCAAAGGTCATTGCTGGGATTGATCATTACATGAAATGATGTGTTAGAGAAGCCATTGAGATCGAGAAGCACCCTAAAAACATCAATAGAGACGATGGGTGGAAATTGAGTAAATCTTGGACACCTATCATCACCTTAATAAAAAACCCCCGACCTTAAAAACCTAGTTTTAAACCCCCAACCAAAAAAAACCTAGTCTAAAACCTATATTTTGAACCCTTCTCACACATCCTAAAAACCTAACTAAAGCTTAGGAAACTTTGGAGTTTGATTATAATGTTACACACAGATCAATTATTAAAATTTAATATTAGAAAATTAATCTAGGAATACTTTAAAATTATATTTTGAACTAATTTTTTTTATTAAAAACTTAACTTATATGATAAGGAATATTATAAACCTGAAATAATTAAAGTTAAAAAAAAACACTTTCCTTTTAATACTCTATAAATACTTAAGCTTTAATAAAAATTCCTAAATGCTACCCTAATAAAATTAAAATTAAAGTATTACATATAAAACCCTAATTTAATTTTATTATTTTAATTAGGTTTAAATTTTAAACTTTATAAAAGAAGATTCACAAATTTCATACCTTAATTAAATTTAAAATTAATAAAGAATACTTTAATAAATCTTTAATTTTTTTTTAAAATTTAGTATTTACACAATTTAACTAATTATTAATAATAAAGCCGACAATCATTCTAATTAACTTAAATCTGATTTTTTTTTCCACTATTTAAATAAGAAAACCTAGGTAAAAAATGACAAGGTGAGATCCTTCACAGTGTATCTCCTGAAGAAGGGTTGAACTAGTCTACCTGAAACGTCGAGAAATTCTATAATTCACCACATGATTCCACAAGCTTCAACATGTCCACCTGTGAAAGCGTTAACAATATTATATATGATATACCTCGTCACTCCATGTTAAAAGATGGAGAAGTCCATTAAAAAGGACCAAATTAATATGCTTATTGTCACTAACAAAATTGCTTCTGCAACATTCAAAGTGAACGAATAAATGTTTATCACCAAGTTGTACATGAATATTGCAAGGAAGAAAAATGTGTATAAATGAGGGTGTTGCAGATAATTTACACCTCAAAAATTTGGGAAGAGAGATTCATACATTTTGACATTCTCACCAGCAAAAGGTTTCTTCTTACTTGAAATGTACTTAATATTTACAAGGGATAAACCAGAAACCTCTTTCCCTTTAAGGAATAGTAGTTGTTCAGAAGACACAACTTTGTAAATGTGGAAGAGATAGGATGAGTCCTGTAGATAAATGAACATAATTTGGCTATGTCAAGCCACTTCATATGCAATATATTCAATTTTAAAAAATGTTAAAGTTTTGGTTAGGTTAGGGTTTGATATGCAGAAAATCAAAATTTTTATATTTTCATGCATGAGACAGAACTGAAACAAAGCTAGATTCAAAACAATACTGCTGTAATAAATTTAAAACATAATTTTCATCTCTTTGAACTTTAACACTCCAATGGTCATTGTGTTAAAGTTGGTCATTGAGATGATTTAACAATTACCATGTAAAAAACATAAACGATAACAAAATTATGATGAAGTTAAACTAATAGTAAGGTACATGAAAAAAAGTAGTAATAACAGTACTGGGAAAATAGTTAACAAAGAACAATAATAATGTTGGTGTAGGACTGTTTTGAATCACCCTTATACTTAAGATACTGTTAGGTTCAAATCTTGTCATTTAAAGGGCAAGTCACCAGTGGAACATATGGCATACCTTGAGAGAGAAAGGATTAGGAATAAGGCTAGGCACACACAGTAGCAGTCAATATGATTTAACACGTTGTTCCCTAAATCTTGTATGCATTTTGGATCTCCATCATTATCTTTTTCCAAAAATAAATCATTATATTATATATTTCAAAGTTTGAAACAAAAGAATACATTCATATAGTCCTAGGTGGACTCACAAGCAAGGAGTCTATATATGATCCTTAACATAGTGCAAAAATAAGCAGTCCTATGTATTTAAAAACTTAAAGGAAGCACCCTTCAAAGGACAAGACAGATGATTTTGGTTGTTGTAAAAACAACATGTAATAAGTCAAATGAAGTAGCTCTTACAAAAGACCAAAGATAGTAATTCCTCTTTGAAAGATGTTGGTTTAATCACTAAAGCACTCACAAGCATCTCATGAACTAATTTTCCAATACTTTTTGTCAATTTCCCGAAACCCCAATTTGGCAGAATGATCTATTTGACCTAGGCGTGCATTTTACTAAACTGAGCAAAACAACCTGAAACCCCATCTCGAGAGACCTATAACTTTGTCTTCAAGAACTCTTTAGAAAAATGAGACCATGATAAAATAGAACTTCAACAATATATATTTTGATTCTCACAAATAATTTTTATCATTAGCCTATGAGATATGGAGGGCATTTTCTTAAGGAAACTTAGACTAATTTTCCAATACTTTAGTCAATTTCCAGAAACCCCATTTTGGAAGACCTATAACTTCACCCTTAGAGATTTTTTGGACAAAATAATCATATTCTTAGATGCACATAGCAACAGTCTATAGCCCTATATACTCAGAATAAATTAATCCTTCAAATAGAGAGGATGGCATGCATTTTCTTGAGGCCACTTAACTAGTTTTAGGAGCAGATTTTATACTTGCTCAAATTGTGCCATCTCCAAGGTGGATTTTTTACTTCACCAAAATAGTTAACCAATCATATTAGATGATGTAATACATCTAAATAATCACACAAAAAATGGTTTCACCTTCAAATTCAACATCCTCTGAACTAGGCGTGCATTTTACTGAACTGAGCAAAACAACCTGAAACCCCATCTTGGCAGACCTATTACTTTGTCTTCAAGAACTCTTTAGGAAAACTGAGACCATGCTCAAATAAAAACTTCTACAAGATATATCCTTATTCTCACAGGTAATTTTTATCATTAACCTATGAGATATGGCAGACATTTTCTTAGGGAAACTTAGACTAATTTTCCAATACTTAAGTCAATTTCCTGAAACCCCATTTTGGTAGACCTATAAATTCACCCTTAGAGACTGTTTGGAAAAAATAATCATATGCTTAGATGAACTAATCAAAATTATAGATTATGATATATTGAGAATAAATTAATCCTTCAAATAGAGAAGATGGCGTGCATTTTCCTGAGGCCACTTAGTCAGTTTTAGCAGCAGATTTTATACTTAGTCAAATTGTGCCATCTCTAGGGTGGATTTTTTAGTATACCAAAATAATAAACCAATGATACCAGATGATATAATACATCTAAATGAGCACAAAAAAACTATTTTCACCTTCAGATTCAACATCCTCTGACCTAGGTGTGCATTTTACTGAACTTAGCAAAACAACGTGTAACACCATCTTGACATACCTATAAATTTGTCTTCAAGAAATATTTAGGAAAAATGAGACAATGGTAAGATAAACAATTCAAAAATATATAGCTTGATACTCACTAATAATTTTTATCATTAACCTATGAGATATGGAGGGCATTTTCTTAGGGCCACTTAGACTAATTTTCCAATACTTTAGTCAATTTTCAGAAACCCCATTTTGGAAGACCTATAACTTCAACCTTAGATACTTCTTGGAAAACATAATCATATGTTTAGATGCACATATCAACATTCTAGAGTCCTATATTCTCAGGATAAATTAATCCTTCAAATAGAGAGTATGGCGTGTATTTTCCTTAACCAGTTTTAACAACAGATTTTATACTTGGCCAAATTGTACCATCTCTAGGATGGATTTTTTACCAAAATAATGAACCAATCATACCAGATGATGTAAAAAATTTAACTAAGCACAACAAAACTAGTTTTACCTTTAGATTCAACATCCTCTCACTTAGGCGTGCATTTTACTGAACCGAGAAAACAACCCGAAACCCCATCTTGGCAGACCTATAACTTTGTCTTCAAGCACTCTTTAGGAAAATTGAGACTATGTTCATATAAACACTTCAACCAGATATATGCTGATACTCATATATAATTTTTTATCATTAACCTATGAGATATGGTGGGCATTTTCTTAGGGCAACATAGACTAATTTTCCAATACTTTAGTCAATTTCCTGAAACCCCATTTTGGCAGACAGATAACTTCACCCTTAGAGACTTGTTGCAGCTGCAACTGTTTTCCCAAATTTTTAAATTTTTTTTGTACCCTCCTTGTTGATTTTATCTTGCCTGGATTTACTTGGTTTCCTGAACTCGGTTGTTCCTCTGCTACAATTTTGAATTTTTGAGTTTGATTCGAGGTAAACTGTTTTCTTTCATTTCGGAGGTAGAATGATCCAAAACTGCCAATGCTTTTGACTCTGGAACTCAATTTTTTTTTTAATTTTTGAATGGTTTGGTTTTACCGCTGTCAGAGGTTTGTTGGAGATTGAGTCGGGGTTTTAGCCTTCTATATCACCGCTTTTTCAGAGGACAGACAGGGAACGAGCCGATGGATAGTTTTATCTTTGCCGATCCCGCGGGTTTTTGTTTTTAAATGATTTGTTTTCTTTTCGCAATTGGAACAGGTTTTGACTATTGATCAAGGGGCTAGTCCTTTGCGTTGCCGACACGACGGTAGCATTGAGCCTTTTGTCGCCGATAGATAGTCCTAAAAGCATCCGATCACCGATGTTTTATGTTGACTACGAAACCTTTAATCTGTCTATCTCCCACCGTTGCGGATGCGTACTAAACTATTCTGCCAACGCATTATGATTATTCCTTCCGATCGCCAATGCCTATGTGTTTAGTGGTAGTGGTTCCGATATCTGATGCCTGTAAGATAGTCTTTAGTGTTTTATGTCACCAAAGTTTTCTTTTGATAGTGGAAGCAGTAGTCTGAATTTTTCCCGCCGTTGCAGCTGAGTAATACACTATCTTTTCGATGTTTAGTTTGTTTATCTACCGATGCATTTATAGCTAGTTCCCCGTTCTTCTGATCGCCGATGATGTCTTATTGTTGCGGAAAACATAGTCCTTATGTCTTTCATTGTTACAGCTCCTTAGTGCACTAACCATCTGATTTGTAGTGTTTCCACCTGCCGATGAGAGTTTTGTTTTCGCCCGCTTAGTATTTTTCTTGCCGGTGAGGGTTTTCCTGCCTTTCTCATGTGCTTTTACTCTATTTTTTCGGTGGCGGTTACGTTGTCATCTTTCATGCTTCCATTGGAGGATGTCAAAGTGCTTCAGATCCAGCCTGGTTTGAGATAAAGAGTCTATTTTTGGGGCTTGTGATTTTAGTTTGGATAGTGAATTTAGCGGAGGTCAAGATACGAACGTGCAGGATTTTCTTTGCATTATCATTTTTTTTTCTCTTCATGCATTAATATTTTGATAGTCCACTTTACAAGATGTATTGTAATGCAGTTTGTGTTACTTTGTCAAATGCTAGGTGATCTAAGAACTGGTTATGCATGACAAGGTGATTGCTGCTGTAGAGAAGACATGTCTAGAAGACAAAGCAGAAGAAAGGAGGCAGTGGGGAAGGAAGAGAAAGAAAATGAAGAAGCAGAGATGAAGAAAGAGAAGAAGGAAGTAAAGGTCTGAGATCTCAAACAGATCAATAGCAGCAGAGGCCCAGGCTTGGGAAAAGTTCATTAGTTACCAAGCTGGTCCCTTTTTATAAAGTGCTCTTAATCTTAATCTGAAATGTAACGTATTGTATAAATCATGAGCATTCACTAAAAGACAAATTGTGAGATTAAACGGTTGAAGGGGAGCCCAAAGGCCACAGGGGCAGCACAAAAGTTTTGCTGTTTTGTATAAATATAGGAGAGATAGATGTAATCGGGAATTTTTCCCAGATAGATTTGTGAGATTATGTTGTAAGAAGAACTATTTCCTTTTGCAATAAGAATTACAAGTTTCCTATTGGAAAAAGCTTGGTGGAAGATTTCAAATGCTGTGCTATGGATTTGTTGAATGTGAACTATTTCGTTTTCAGCTGTTGTCCATTAACTATGAGATCGTTCTAACTCTTTGAACCTATGTTCTTATCATGAATGCGCTCTAGTTTATTCTATGAAATTTCCACTATGAGTAATGAAGGCTTTTCATAAACAATGAGCTATCTTATTGTTCATATATCTATTAATGTTCATGTGTTTGAATTAAATAACAACTATCTGTGATTTTTCTTAATGCATGTGCATAAATACGTTACTCATAGATAAATGATAATCTTGCTCCCTAGGGATAGGTTAGATAGTTAGTTTTATTTTCTTGCTGTGTGTGATTTAGATGCGAGAGAGTTAAGATGAGAGGTAAGAACCTGCGCATCACATTATGACCGCTCCTTGTATTCTCTATCAGTTTGCATTCTTAGATAGGCACTTGTATATCATACTAAAATTAAAAAAACTAAAATATACACGGTGGACCGGGCCGTAATTAGTAAAACCTTTTATTTTTGTTACTTGACCTATGGTAGCCGGACCGTAAATCGGACGGATTCCCCATACCAAACAGTAACAGGCTAGTTGGGAACGTTTATTGGGGAGAATCCATAACTGTTGTTACTTACGAATTTCCAGGCATCAACAGTTTTTGGCGCTAGAAGGAGGGCATCCAATGCATGGCTGGCCGAGGAAACCCATTTCCTCAAAATTACTCAACCGGTAACAGTTCTGAGAGCAGTTTGTTTCCCAATCCAATTCCTGAAGAGAAGGGTAAAGAGTTTCTATATCCTATCGATAACGAAGTAGTTGACGATTTGAGAAGAATTACTAGGGCTTATGCGAAGAAGATCGGAGGATTACTGATTATCCCTGCCTTACCTAGAAGAGAATATCGAAAGAAAGACCGTCCTATATTGGAAGACGCAGTGTTGGTTGGATATTTTGAAGAAGTGGTAGAAACAACCTTACAGGAAGTTGTTCAACCTCTGAATCAGTTGGGCCCAGATACACCTTACTGTTCACCTGTTCATACCCCTGTTCATTCACCACCTCACTCTCCCCTTAAAATCATGGCAAATGTAAACGCAAATCAACCACCTAACCCACCAAATTCACCACCTGCGTGGAGGGCTAGACCACCATTAAACCTAGCACCTCCTTTGCATGACTTACCTCAGGATTTTGAGAAAATGTTGCCTAAGTTTGACCCAAGTTAAAATATTTTGGTATATGATCATTTGTAAAGCTTTTACTTGGCTATAGAAGGACTACGGGCTGGAGAACATGAAGATGTAGTCTGTAGATTGTTCCCTCATACCCTGAAAGGAGCAACAGCCTCATGGTATTTTACTTTGCTTGCAAAATCAATCACATATTGGGATACTTTTGAAAGAATATTTAGAAGTAAATATGCAGTCCAAAAAAATCATGCAGCTTTGATGAAAGGGTTATGCGCTTTAAAGAAAGAAAGAAAGGAAAAAGTGCTTAGTTTCACTCAAAGGTTTGCTGCTTATCTAAAGAATTTTTCTGCAACTGATAAACCATCTGATAAAGTGCTGAGTGAATACTACACTTCAGCTCTAGGGCCTGACTTGGCCATGTTTTCCAAAATGTCAGTCAAGTCTACATTGTCAGAAACTTATGAAGAAGCTGAGAGGTTAGAAGCTAAAAAAGAAAGCATAGAAGATTATCCTGAGTAGTCGGGAGAATTTTTGTTTGGTAAGAAAGCGTTGCTACTGACTAAGCCTAAGGATGAGCAATCACATGATTTTGAAAGGACGGTAAAGATGATGAAGAAGTTATCCAGCAGAGTGATCAATTTGGAGAAAGAAAAGGAGGCTCATAAAGCATACAAGCCTTACTATAAAAGGAGAGAGGACAACAATCAACCTAAACCTCCTCCACATAGTCTTGCATCAATGAATTTAATTGAGGTGGGTATGGATAATTTTTGCACCTTTCATCAGCAGCCTCATTCTTAAAAAATTTGCCCGCAATGGATCAATTCGATGACATTAGTAATGAATTAGCTATTGGACTCTAAACTAACAGAAGCTGATCATGAGGAAGAAAAGGGTAATAAATCCACAGAAAAACAAGAGGATGATGCTCTGGTTTTATGGGACTGTGTCTCACTTTTTGATACACAAGACGAAGGTTCTCTGAAACATGAAGAGATATTAGAAACAAATGTGACAACAAGAAGTCAAGGTTTGTTAAATAAAGACAATTCAATACTTCCAAAGATTAATAAATTTCAGGAGAAGATGAAACAAAAGACAGAAAAACAACCCAGCTGATAAAATACCTGAATTCACCATTACGAGTCAAAATCCAAAGAAAATCAACATGCCTGTTAAGCCTATTGAAGGGAAGATTGACAATGTATAAAAGAATCCCGAAGAACATAAGATGGAGTATAATATTGTGGAAGATATAAAAAGGGCTAAGGAAAATATTTCACTGTTTGAAATGTGTAACGTGCCCCAACAGAAAGAAAAATTGTTAAAATCACTTGAAGTACCAGAAGAAAAGCTTCCCACCGAAAACCAACTTGAAGAAGAAGAAATTGGTGAAGCAAGTGTGGGAGGTAAGGATAGGTACAAAAACCCACCATTTCTCCTAACTTTTGAAATTTTCGACCATAACGTGCACAACTGTTTAGTAGAATCAGGGGCATAGGTCAATGTTATGCCACTTTCCATCTGTAAGAAGATAAATGGACAACCCAAACCATCTACTTGGAAGCTTATTCAGTTAGACAGAACAACTGTGAAGGTAATTGGGGAAATGGAGGATGTGCTGATTCGATTATCTTCAAATGAAAAGGTATGTCAGTTCATCGATATTGTAGTAGCAGACATACCTGAGGCTTATGGAATTGTTTTGAGTCGGGATTGGTTAGAAAAGGTATATGGGTATTTTTCATCAGATTAGTCACATCTGTGGTTGCCTTATAAAGGAAGTCCCAATCAAATAAAAGTATTAAGAGAGCCCCACATGAAGCACAATGTTACTCAGTTGGAGGGTAAGAATGAACCAGTGAATTCCATGCTGGGAAATTACTTTATTGAACTGGAATTGGGAAATTACCAAGCAGAAGAAGCCACCAGTACACCAGACACACAACCCGATCTCCTTCAATTTTCACAGGTTGATGAATTTGACTATAAAATAGTAGACTTAGTTGCAGATGTAGTTGTTGATTCAAGTACAGTAGAAGTAGATAGTTTTTGGAAACTTTTTTTGATGGATCTAAAAATTTGGAAGGATCAGGAGTTGGCTGTGTCCTGATTGATCCAAAGAAAAATAAACAGTTTCTTTCATGTAGATTAGAGTTTGAATGCACCAATAATACAACCGAATATGAAGCATTAGTTCAGGGACTAAGAAAAGCAATTGAATTAAAATTAGAAAATCTGAAAGTGTATGGGGATTCTGAAATAATTGTAAAGCAAATTTGAATCAGATACATTGCATTTCACCTCATTTAAAATCTTACCAGAATGAAGTGTGGGATTTGCTTAAATTTTTTTATGCATTTAATATTGTATCCATTCCTAGACTAAAGAATACAACAACTGACTTGTTAGCTACCTCAGCTGCAAGGATTGTACCTTCAAATAACAAATGTTCTATTGAATTACTTTTCAGGCCTTTTGTTCCAGACATGATTCCAATCTACGAGTTTTTGATGATGATCAACAAATCTTAGAATGTTTGATGAATGATGAAACCTTCAAAGGAGCAATATTCGATGATGAAGAACACCAAGCTGAATTAAAATTTGACAACTTTATTCCTAAAGGAGTCAGGACCTTAGAGCAAATGTTTAATCTAGACAACAAATTCAGAAGGCCAACAAATGTCAAAACTCACAGCTTGTCCTTACAGTTCGAGCTAATAAATTTGGGAACTGAAGTTAAACCCCGATATGTAAATTTGGGAAAGTGTTGTTCTCTAGGTGAAAGAAATAACTTCATTAGTTTGTTCAAACAATACAAAGATGTGTTTTCCTATACATATGAAGAGCTTAAAACATATGACATAAAGATTATACAACATGTCATCCCTATTAGATCTGGAGTCAAGCCTTATCAGCAACCTTTGAGGAAGATGCATCCAAAACTGGAACCTCGAATTCAGAGTGAAGTGAAAAAATTATTGGATGCTAAAATTATATTCAAAGTCAGACATTCAGAATGGGTGTCGAATTTGGTGCTAGTGAGGAAGAAATCCGGAGAAACCAGGCTATGTGTAGATTTTAGAAACCTAAATCGTGCTTCAGATAAAGACAACTATCCAGGCCCTCCCATGGAATAGATATTGCAGATGGTTTCAGGTTCTGAGTTATTTTCATGATTAGATGGATTCTATGGCTATAATCAAGTATTAGTAGCTGAAGAGGACATACTTAAAGCTACATTCAGAACAAAGTGGGGAATTTTTGCTTATAGAATAATTCCATTTGGACTCATCAACACTAGAACTACTTTCCAGAGGGCTATGGATATAGCTTTCCACAGTATGATTGGCTGTAGTGTTATAGTATATCTTGACGATGTCACGATATTTTCAAAGAAGAGAGAAGAACAAGCTTTCCATCTAAAACAAATTTTTGAGCCTTGTCAAAAATATGGGATGTCACTGAATCCTAGGAAATGTGTGTTTGTAGTTACAGAAGGAAAGCTACTGGGTCACGTTGTTTCTAAAAAAGGGATCTCCATAGACCCAGAAAGGATCAAGGCCATAGAATAGATCCCTTTACCCCATAACAATAAAGGTATGCAATCATTCATGGGGACAATTAATTTTGTGCGAAGGTTTGTACCATATTTTGCTCAAATTGTTAAACCTTTGCAGCAAATGGTGAAACAAAGTGTACAATTCAAGTGGACCAATGTAGAGAAGAATGCATTCAGTAAAATAAAGACATCTATTGCTCATGCACCATCTCTCAAAAGTCCAAATTTTGAAAAGGATTTTATTTTGTACACATTCGCATTTGATGATTCATTAGCAGTGGTGCTCACATAGAAGGAAGATGGGGGAGATGAGTATCCCATATCATTTATAAGCACTGGTTTGCAGGGAGCCAAATTGAATTACCCAGCTGTCGATAAACAAGATTATGCATTTTTTAAAGTGGTAAAACAATTTAGGACATACCTACTTAAGAACTGGATGAAGGTAAAAGTTCCACACCTAGCTGTAAGGTCTCTGTTCATACAAAAGGAATTAGGATAAAGAAGAGGCAACTGGGTAACAACTTTACAAGAATATGACCTCGAATTCAAACCAGCATCCATAGTTAAAGGGCAAGGACTGTGCAAACTAATGGTTGAAGGTAAAAACAATGAAGAAAACAATTGGGACAATGAAGCTGAGTTACATATGATGGATGTATGTCCTCTTTTCACAACTCCAGATTCCTGGTACCGAGACCTTGTTCATTACCTTCAGGAAGGATTGTTTCCAGAACATTGGATTTCCAAACAACGAAGAGCATTGCGCCTTAAATCAACTTCATATCAGATCATTGATGGAATATTATTCAGAAAGAATTATGATGGAGTTCTTCTCAGATGCTTAGAGAAAGAAGATGCGAAGAAGGTCATAGCAGAGTTACATGATGGGCCTGCTGGAGGTCATTTTTTCGGAGATACAACAACCCATAAGATTCTCAGAGCTGGATATTATTGGACCACACTGTTCAAGGATGCGCATGCCCATGTTAGAAAGTGTGATATCTGCTAGAGGTGTGGGGGAAGACAAGCCAAAGCAGCAGGACCATTGAAGCCTGTGATGATAACAGAACCATTTGAGCAATGGGGGATATATATATTTATGTATGTATGTATATATACATACATGTATATATATAGATATATATACATGTATATATCATTGCAGAAATAAAACCAAATTCCTCATTGCAGCACAAATATATTTTGACGGCAACTGTCTACTTCACTAGATGGGTCGAGGCCATTCCGTTACGTAGAGTGAATGAAGATGCGGTCATGGATTTTTTGCAAGATAATATTATGACCAGGTTTGGGGTTCCAATTTCCCTGGTATTCGATAATGCTACTTATTTTTCTTCTATTAGATTAACTGCATTTTCTCATGAAAGAGGAATTAAGTTGCATTATTCTACAAACTACTACCCACAAGGGAATGGTTTGGCAGAATCTACAAACAAGAATCTCATTAGGATCTTAAAAAGGACCGTGATAGAAAACCAGAGAACTTGGCATTTAGAATTACCGAATGCTCTTTGGGATGATAGGGTCACTCCAAAGAATTCCTTAGGTGTGTCACCATATACCCTCATTTATGGAAAAGAAGCTATTCTTCCTCCTAACATTATGCTACTAGCTTCCATAATAGCTCAGGAGTCTAGAGGCACAGATAATGAAATCTTGCAAATTAGAATCTATAATCTTTTGAAGGTGGAAGAGTCCAGGTCCAGGGCCAAAGAACGTTTTAAGCATCAACAGGAAGTAGTGAAACGATGGTTTGATAAACATAAAGCTGGAAAAAGGGAATTTGAAGTTGGATATCTGGTTCTTAAGTGGGATCTCCTGCATGATGAAAAGGGGAAACACATGAAGTTTCAACAGTTATGGGTAGGCCCTTTTCAGATTGCAGCAAAGCTTGTCCCCTCAACCTACAAGTTGCGAGATTTACAAGGGTGGGAAGAGAACTTACCAGTTAATGGTTTAGTTCTAAAACCTTATTTTTCCTGATTTTTTGTTTTTGTTTTGTACATAAATAAACTGATTTGGTTGTTTATTTTTTATTTTCTTTATTTCTGTTTGTTTTTTAGATTTTGATTGATTTCAATAAAAGAAGCTAACTTTTTGGTTGCATGGAGAGCATCAGATTTATGGATTGACCAAACTCCTTGATCATAAAACTGTGTATTATCTGAAAGAATTCTTCTAGTTTAGTAGTTTTCCTAAATGGCTATGAACACATTGAATTCCTACTTAATCCTTGTAAAATAAATCAGTATCAAAAGGTCTGGAATACTATTTCGAGGCTCCATCCATCTCACATTTAAAAATGTCTGAGGGAGTGACATCAAGGATCCATGGAAAAGAAGTAGGGTAAACAGTATATTATATATAAATGATCCCATGCCAAGATTTGAGAGCCAAAAGGAA
This sequence comes from Pseudotsuga menziesii, assembly GCA_001517045.1. Lineage (NCBI taxonomy): Eukaryota > Viridiplantae > Streptophyta > Pinopsida > Pinales > Pinaceae > Pseudotsuga > Pseudotsuga menziesii. Next base: position 311,440 of record LPNX010702901.1, on the reverse strand, counting down.
AATAAGAGTAAAAAAAAATCTCTTAAGAAGGCAATATGTATCAAAACAAAGTACTGCACCATATAAGTACAAATTTCCAAAGTTCTTCTTCGTCCGTGAGCTCAAAATCAATACATCTCTCACACAAAAGGACACTATGGATAGAGGAGCCTGAATAAAAAATTCAGAAAGAAAGGCATGCAGGAGGACTCAATAGAAAGGGAAAAATTCCAAAAGCATAAAAAGTGAAAAATGGCATGGGAATGAGGAACACATGACTATTTCTATTTACCATATGTTACAATCCTGTGGTGTCCAAGCTGGAAGCTACCTGAAGATAGAGGTAAAAAATGAAACTCATATTCCTGCCTCAAAAGAGTTATCTTGACTTTGAAATCTTGGTTTCCATTTTCCTAAATTGTACTATCATCAATGATTAAAAGTACATACATTTTCCATTTGAGAAATCTAGACATCTAGAAGAATTCAACATGCTAGTATTTATTGTCAAAACAGTCTGTTGCTCAAAGAATAAGTTTTCCAGAGATCTGGGTTCACCAGGTAGTCGCCAATTGTTGCAGCTGCAACTGTTTTCCCAAATTTAAAAAAAAAATTTGGACCCTCCTTGTCGATTTTATCTTTCCTAGATTTACTTGGTTTCCTGAACTCGGTTGTTTCTCTGCTACAATTTTGAATTTTTGAGTTTGATTCGAGGTAAATTATTTTCTTTCATTTCGGAGGTAGAATGATCCAAAACTGCCAATGCTTTTGACTTTGGAACTTAACTTTTTTTTTATTTTCGAATGGTTTGGTTTTACCACTGTCGGAGGTTTGTTGGAGATTGAGTCGGGGTTTTAGCCTTCTATATCACCACCATTTCATAGGACAGATAGGGAATGGGTTGATGGATAGTTTTATCTTTGCCGATCTCGTGGGTTTTTGTTTTTAAATGATTTGTTTTCTTTTCACAATCGGAATAGGTTTTGACTATTGATCCGGGGGCTAGTCCTTTGCGTTGCTGACACAGCAGCAGCATTGAGCCTTTTGTTTCCGATACATAGTCCTCAAAGCATCCGATCACCGATGTTTTATGTTGACTACAAAACCTTTAATCTGTCTGTCTCCCGCCATTGCAGCTGCGTACTAAACTATTTTGCCGACGCATTATGATTAGTCCTTCCGATCGCCAATGCCTATGTGTTTAGTGGTAGTGGTTCTGATCTCTGATGCCTGTACGATAGTCTTTATTGTTTTATGTTGTCGAAGTTTTCTTTTGATAGCGGAAGCAGTAGAATGACTTTTTCCTGCCGTTGCGGCTGAGTAATACACTATCTTTCCGATGTTTAGTTTGTTTATCTGCCGATGCATTTCTAGATAGTTCCCCATTCTTCTGATCGCCAATGATTTCTTATTGTCATGGAAGCTGTAGTCCTTATGTCTTTCGCCGTTGTGGCTCCTTAGTGCACTAACCATCAGACTTGTAGTGTTTTTCCTTGCCGATGGGAGTTTTATTTTCGCCCGCTTAGTATTTTTCCTGCCGGTGAGGGTTTTCCCACCTTTCTCGTGTGCTTTTACTCTATTTTTTCGGTGGCGGTTATGTTGTCATCTTTCATGCTTCCATCGGAGGATGTCAAAGTGGTCCAGATCCAGCCTGGTTTGAGATAAAGAGTCTGTTTTTGGGGCTTGTGATTTTAGTTTGGACAGTGAATTTAGCGGAGGTCAAGATACGAACGTGCAGTATTTTCTTTGCATTATCATTTTTTTTCTCTTCATGCATTAATATTTTGATAGTCCACTTTACAAGATGTATGTTGTAATGCAGTTTGTGTTACTTTATCAAATGCTAAGTGATCTAAGAACTGGTTATGCATGACAAGGTGATTGCTGCTGTAGAGAAGACATGTCTAGAAGACAAAGCAAAAGAAAGGAGTCAGTAGGGTAGGAAGAGAAAGAAATTGAAGAAGTAGAGATGAAGAAAGAGAAGAAGGAAGTAAGGGTCTGAGATCTCAAACAGATCGATAGTAGCAGAGGCCCAGGCTTGGGAAAAGTTCATCAGTTACCAAGCTGGTCCCTTTTTATAAAGTGCTCTTAATCTTAATATGAAATGTAACGTATTGTATAAATCATGAGCATTCACTAAAAGACAAATTGTGAGATTAAATGGTTGAAGGGGAACCCAAAGGCCACAGGGGGAGCCCAAAGGTTGCCACGAGGGCAGCCCAAAAGTTTTGCTGTTTTGTATAAATATAGGAGAGTTAGATGTAATAGGGACTTTTTCCCAGATAGATTTGTGAGATTATGTTGTAAGAAGAACTATTTCCTTTTGCAACAAGAATTACAAGTTTCCTGTTGGAGAAAGCTTGGTGGAAGATTTCAAATGCTGTGCTATAGATTTGTTGAATGTGAACTATTTCATTTTCAGCTATTGTCCATTAACTGTGAGATCGTTCTAACTCTTTGAACCTATGTTATTGTCATGAATGCGCTCTAGTTTATTCTATGAAATTTCCACTATGTGTAATGAAGGCTTTTCATAAACAATGAGCTATCTTATTGTTCATATATCTATTAATGTTCATGTGTTTGAATTAAGTAACAACTATCTGTGATTTTTCTTAATGCACGTGCAAAAATACGTTACTCATTGATAAATGATAATCTTGCTCCCTAGGGATAGGTTAGATAGTTAGTTTTATTTTCTTGCTGTGTGTGATTTAGATGCGAGAGAGTTAATATGAGAGGTAAGAACCTGCACATCACATTGTGACCGCTCCTCGTATTCTCTATCAGTCTGCATTCTTAGATAGGCACTTGCATATCATACTTAAATTCAAAAAACTAAAATATACACGGTGGACTGGACCGTAACCGGTAAAACCTTTTATTTTTATTACTTGAACTACGGTAGCTGGACCGTAAACTGGATGAATTCCCCATACCAAACAACAATGAGCTAGTTGGGAACATTTACTGGGGAGAATCCCTAACTGTTGTTACTTACAAATTTCCAAGCATCAACAAGACTATTTGGACAAACTAATCATATGATTATATGAATATATAAAAATTATAGAGTCCTATATCTTCATAATAAATTAATCCTTGAAATAGAGAGGATGGAGGGCATTTTCCTGAGGCCACTTAGGCAGTTTTAGTAGCAGATTTTATACTTAGTCAAATTGTGCCATCTCCGGTGTGGATTTCTTACTTCACCAAAATAATGAACAAATGATACTAGATGATCTAAGACATCTAACTGAGCACAAAAAAACTGGTTTCACCTTCGGGATCAACGTCCTCCGACCTAGGCGTACAGTTTACTGAACTGAGCAAAACAACCTGAAACCCACCTTGGAATACCTATAACTTTATCTTCAAGAACCCTTTACGAGAAAATAAACCATGGTCAGATAAAAAATTCAACAATATATATCCTGATACTAACATATAATTTTTATCATTAACTTATGAGATGCGGAGGGCATTTTCTTAGGGAAACTTAAACTAATTTCTTGATACTTTAGTTAATTTCCAGAAACCCCATTTTGGCAGACCTATAACTTCAACCTTAGAGGATGTTTGGACAAAATGCACATAGAAACATTCTAGAGTCTTATATACTTAGAATAAGGTAATCCTTCTAATAGAGAGTGTTAGCACTTGTGCTAAAATTTGAATATTTTTACAAATGCGCCCACACTAATTCCTCTGCAAAAGGATAAGCCAATGAAAATGATGGGTAAGGTCGAAAATTTCCCATGTCATGTAACCTGAGTAAGTGCTGAGCAGGTTCTGAAGGATCCGTTCCTGGTCAAAAGTGAAGAAAACAAAAAAAAAATCCTTAGGCACGACCTTGGAAATATGCCTAAATAGGAAATTTTTTATCAAAGTTAAAAGCTGACTAGAATGGATGACCTGGATGCACAGCTGGAAATATCAAAGGCCACAAATCATTTCAGCCAAGGAAAAATCAGAATTGGAAAAGTTGAAAGGGAAAAATTTGGTTGTGAAATACGGTAAACCCGATTTCTGCGATTTGAGATCCGACGGTTAATGATGACTCTGGGATAAATCAATGGTCTAGGAAAAAGGGAAAAAGTAGAAAAGGCAAAATTTTGGTTAAGAAAGTTGGAGAATCTGAGTTTTGCTTTTCACTATTTAACAGAATAAAAAAAGGTAGAATCAAAAAGGAAGAAGGAGGAAAGGGAGACATTTTGGTCATAAAGTTGGTGAACCCAATTTTCGCGATCCATAGGATCGACGGTCTAGAAAGATTCTGCACCTTTGGTCTGAGATCAATGGCCCGAAAGGGAGTGGAAGGGCGAAAAGTGGAAATATAAAATCTAGCATCATGAAAGCAAAAATCATTTTTGGGAAAGGTGAATTTTCTGAGGAGGTTTATTGCTTCCTTTGTTAAGATAGTAAGGTGTATAACTAACATGTTGGGAAAGGAAAAAGAGATCAAGTGGACACCTGAAGCAAAACAATCCGTTGAAGATATCAATAAGGTTATCTCAGAAGCACCTCTACTTGCAAGCCCTGATTTCTCTAAAGATTTCCTTGTATTCTCATTTGCTTTAGAGCACACAGTGGCAGGGGTATTGCTACAGAAGAATCATGAAGGAAATGAGAAACCCATTGCTTTCTACAACAAGACATTGAGATATGATCCACTAAAATACAACATCCTGGATAAGTAGGATTATTCCCTAGTGAATTCCTTAAAGGATTTCATAGTGTACATCCTGCATTCTCACATTATTTGTCATGTCCCCACCAATCCAGTAAAGGATATTCTAAATCAACCAGATCCGGAGGGACGAAGGTGAAAGTGGATAGTGGTCCTACTTGAATATGAATTGGATATTAATCCCACAAAGCTGATTAAAGGATAGGGACTAGCCAAACTCATGGAACAATCTAACTGTGATGCTCTCAGCCTACACATGATCATTGATTTGTCACCTGAAGAGCAAAACCCTAAAGAAAATCTAGATCCACAGGTGACTAAACATTGCCTATCATCCCCATGGTATAATGACATCATATTTGTGTTACAACATCTACAAGCCCCACAGGGTATGGATAGAACAAGGGATAGATTTCTCAAGTAGCAAGCATCAAGGTTTTGCATCTTAAATGGAAAATTGTATTGGAAAGAACCAGGATGGTTTCTTCTGAACTATGTAAATGAGAAGGAGGAAAATAAGCTCATTGAAGAATTCCATGCAGGAGAATGTGGGGTTCATAATTATTGGAAAGCTACTATGAACAATATCACGAGGGTAGGATTTTATTGACCCACTATCTTTTCTGATACTCACAAAGAGGTTGCTTCCTACCGTAAATGCAAGATCTTTGAAGGAAGGAGGAGTCTTCTGCCATTGCATCTAAAGACCATACATGTTGAGGCCCCTTTCCAACAATGGGGATTGGATTTCATTGGATAAATAAACCCATATTCCCTAGGACAACACAAGTGCATTCTCACTGCCACTGATTATTTCACCAAATGGATTGAAGCCATCCCAACTAGACAGGCCACTGAGACAATAATTATGCAGTTTCTGGAAGAGAACATTTTGTCAAGATTTGGGGTCCCTAGAAAGATGATCACTGACAATGCTATTTCATTCAAGTCAAAGAATATGGTTGAATTTTGTTTCAAGTATTACATACAGTTGGGGAATTCCACAACGTACTATCCACAAGGAAATGGGTTGGAAGAATCTTCAAATAAGAGCCTGATGAGGATCATAAAATCCGCTTCAGGACAACAAGAAGGCTTGGCACACAAAATTGCCTCATGATTTGTGGGCTAACAGAATCAGTGAAAATAAATCCATTGGCACTTCACCATTCCAGCTAGTTTATGGCTACGAGGTAATTTTTCATAGTTCCCCGAGTTTTCTAGTAATGAGAATGCTACAGGAAGAAGAAACTGAAACCCACCCAAATCAGAGGAGGATGTATCTATTGATTGAACTGCAACAACAAAGGGAGCAACTGTTTTATAGGACTCAAAAATTTTAGGAGAAAATGAAAGAGATCTTTGACAGGAGGACAAATCTTGATGATTTCCAAATGGGGGATGCATTTTTTCTATGGGATGCACCACATGAAGAGAAAGGGAAGCATGGTAAGTTTGATCACTTGTGGAAGGGCACTTACAATATTTTAGCTTTTAGAGGAAAAAATGCCTACATACTGGAGGAGATGGAGGGTGGTCTAGTATGTGGAGCTCCTGTAAATGGGAGGCTCCTCAAGCACTATTTTTTGTAAAGTAAGTTCAGTTCCCATGTCATTGTATATACCATTTATTTTAATGTTGCATGTGTGGACAACTCTTTGAGATACTTAAATCCCGAGGTGAAGGCTGTAAGGTCCCCAAGAGGAGCCATCATTTAGTTTTCTTTTTGTGCAAATTTGAAGTTACAAGCACTAGAACAAATTTTGAGGATTTTAGGAAAAGATTGGGACCAACCCAATGGATAAGGAACTTGGTATACGGGGTTCTTTTTTACCTCACAGGGAGTATAACATCACCGAGTTGGAGTCACTATTAGCACATGTGCTAAAATTTGAATATTTTTACAAATACGCCCACACTAATTCCTCTGCAAAAGGATAAGCCGGTGAAAATGATGGGTAAGGTCAAAAATTTCCCATGTCATGTAACCTCAGTAAGTGCTGAGCAGGTTCTAAAGGATCTGTTCCTGGTCGAAAGTGAAGAAAACAGTAAAAAATCCTTAGGCGCGACCTTGGAAATATGCTTGAATAAGAAAAATCTGATCAAAGTTAAAAGCTAATCGGAATGGATGCCATAGATGCACTGCTGAAAAGATTAAAGACCACAAATCATTTTTGCCAAGGAAAAATCGAGAGCAAAAAAGAAGAAAGGGAAAATTTGGGTTGTGAAAGATGGTAAACCCGATTTTCATTTTTTGCAGTCCGAGATCCGATGGTCAATGATGACTCTGGGATAAATCACCTGTCTAAGAAAATGGGAAGAAGTAGTAAAGGATAAATTTTGGTTAAGAAAGTTAGAGAATCCGAGTTTCGATTTTCGCTATTTAGCGAAATAAAAAAGGTGGAATTGAAAAGGAGGAAGGAGGAAATGGAAATATTTTGATCATAAAGTTGGTGAACACGCATTCCGTGATCAAAATTCTTTGATCTATAGGATATACGGTCCAAAAATATTCCGCACCTTTGGTCTTAGATCAATGACTTGGAAGGGAGCAGAAGGGTGGAAAGCGGACACATAAAAATTTAGCATCATTAAAGCAGAAATTTTGACTTCCGTTTTTCGTAGGCCACAACTTGATCTCAAATCAACGACTGAGAAAGTTTCAGTCAAAGATCAATGGTCCAAAAACCTTTTCACTGTTTGAAGATGCAGGAATGATTGAAATTGTTGCAGGCTGCTCGAAGGTCCTCTGAACAGTCATTTTCATCAAGCAGGCCTAAGTCCTAGGTGTAAACTTTTCCCAAATTGATCCACCATGCGTGTTCTAGCATGCTTTCCTAATTTGTTTGTGATCATGGTGAATCTACGAGATCAGAATTTGTTAGGATTTTGTGTGTGCGGGTTTGAATCCCATATCATAACATATTTTGGATCTGTTTCTAGTTTGTCTCGGGATCCCATGACACTATAAATATAACCTCAATAGAGGAATAAATGGTTCAACATTCATATTTTAAAGCCTCTATGCTTGGTTTTGTATCTCTGTAACTTTCTTGGAGGTATTAATGTAATGTATTTCATAAGTGTCTGAGATTCATCATGACGTTCAATATTTAGTTTGTGTTCTCCTGTATACTTTTGTTCCATGTTTGTGTAGTTTCTTCTAATGCGTTTCTAGTTGTATGCAAGGAATTCATTCTCTATTTAGCGCTCCCTGCATCAGATAACGTGTTTGTCATGTGTTTATAGTAAATTTATTGGAATTAATCCTCTGTTAGATGCTCCATTTTAGTTATCATCCTTTACTGTTGCTTCTGATAAAGGTGTTTCAGGAGATTCATCCACAGATAGGTGCCTCCTGTCTCATTGGGATTCTTCTCATTTTCCCCTGCCATTTCTCAGAAATATTTTGCTGAATACTAACACATATTTTGCCTTATACTACGAAGTTTATCACTGGTCATTATTTTCTTTAAGTCCTTGAATGTTTCAGGTTTTGAATCCATTTCCCAATAGTATTTAATATCTGTCTGTCATACACTCTTTAAAATCCCAACAAACCTTCCCCTCATAAATCTAACCTTCTAAATGCTTGTTTAAATCCAAATGTATATGTGAATGACCCTGTGATAATGAGAGAGCCCTCTCTGACTGTATAGGATAGAATACAGTCTAAATATTGGTTTGAAATGGTTACCCTAGTGATTTCCTACCACAACCATAGGAAAATTATGGGGTGATAACAAAGAGGAAGGCGTGCATTTTTCTGAGGCCACTTAGACAATTTTCGCAACATATTTTATACTTAGTCAAATTGTGTCATTTCCAGGGTGGATTTGTTACTTCACTAAAATAATGAACCAATGACATCAGATGATGTAGGGAATCTAACTAAGCACAAAAAAATAGTTTCACCTTCAGATTCAACATCCTCTGACCTAGGCGTGCATTTTAATGAACTGAGCAAAATAACCTGAAACCCCATCTTGGCAGACCAATAACTTTGTCTTCAAGCACTATTTAGGAAAAATGAGACCATGTTCAAAAAAGAGAATTTTTTATCATTAACCTATGAGATATGTCAGGCATTTTATTAGGGCAACTTAGATTATTTTTCCAATACTTTTTTTCAATTTCCCGAAACCGCATTTTGGAAGACCTATAACTTCACCCTTAGAGAATGTTTGGACAAACTAATCACATGGTTACATTAACCGATCAACATTATAGAGAACTATATACCCATAAAAAATTAATCCTTTAAATAGAGGGGATGACATGCATTTTCCTGAGTCCACTTAACGAGTTTTAACAACATATTTTATACTTCAAATTGTGCCATCTCCAGGGTGTATTTTTTACTTCACCAAAATAACAAACCAATGATACCAGATGATGTAAGATATATAACTGACCACACAAAAAATGGTTTCACTTTAGATTCAACATCCTCTTACCTAAGCGTGCATTTTACTGAACTGAGCAAAACAACATGAAACCCCATCTTGGCAGACCTATAACTTTGCCTTCAAGAACCCTTTAGGAAAAATGACACCATGCTCAGATAAAAAATTCAACAAGATATATCCTAATACTAACATATAAGTTTTATCATAAAACTATGAGATATGGAGGGCATTTTCTTAGGGCATCTTAGACTAATTTTCCAATACTTTAGTCAATTTCCAGAAACCCAATTTTGGCAGACCTATAACTTCACCCTTAACGACTGTTTGGATAAAATAATCATATGGTTATATGCACATAGAAACATTCTAGAGTCCTATATACTCAGAATAAATCAATCCTTCAAATAGAGAAGATGACATGCATTTTCTTGAGGCCACTTAGCCAGTTTTAGAAGCAGATTTTATACTTGGTGAAATTGTGCCATATCCAGGTTGGAGTTTTTACTTCACCAAAATAATTAACCAATGATACCAGATGATTTAAGACATCTAATTGAGCATAAAAAAATTGGTTTCATGTTCAGATTCAACATTCTTTGACCTATGAGTGCATTTTACTGAACTTAGCAAAACAACCTGGAACCCCATCTTGACATCCCTATAACTTTGTATTCAAGAAATATTTACGAAAAATGAGACCATGGTCATATAAAAACTTAAATAAGATATGGCTTGATACTCACATATAATTTTTATCATTAACCTATGAGATATGGAGTGAATTTTCTTAGGGAATCTTAGACTAATTTTCCAATACTTTAGTCAATTCCAGAAACCCCATTTTGGCAGACCTATAAATTCACCCTTAGAGACTGTTTGGATACAATAATCATATGGTTAGATGCATAGAGAAACATTTTAGAGTCCTATATACTCAAAATAAATTAATCCTTCAAATAGAGAGGATTGTGTGCATTTTCTTGAGGCCACTTAGCCAGCTTTACCAAAAGAGTTTATGCTTAGTCAAATTGTTCCATCTCCAGGGTGAATTTTTACTTCACCAAAATAATGAACCAATCATACTAGATGATGTAAGACATTTAATTGAGCACAAGAAACTGGTTTCACCTTCATATTCAACATCCTCTGACCTAGGCATGTATTTTACTGAACTGAGCAAAACAACTTGAAACCCCATCTCGGCAGACCTACAACGTTTTCTTCAAGCACTATTTAGGAAAAATGAGACCATGCTCAGATAAACACTTCAAAAAGATATAAATTGATACTTAGAGATAATTTTTATCATTAACCTATGAGATATGGTGGGCATTTTCTTAGGGAAACCTAGACTAATTTTCCAATACATTAGTCAATTTCTTGAAACCTGGAGCAACCGAATCCGGTTGTCCATTAGTCGAATCCGACTATCATTTTAATAATGAATATGAGTAATAATAATATATTGGATGATGGATAAAATGTACAATAATATTAGCTTTTATATGGCTTGAGCCAACATTGTGAAGGGTTACACCCTTTCACTAGTAACCTAATAGTCTAATTAATATTATATTTTATATTTGTTACATTGCCACTCCCTTTAAGGGAGCTTTGTTCTCAAAGCTCAAGTATTCCTTAATGTCATCCTTCATTCTGAATCAGTGTCAGTATTAGAATCAGATGAGATTTATGGTGCAGAGACTTGCACTTCCTCTCCATTAGTGATTCGGTACTGTATTGTCTGATTGTTCCTACATTTATGGCATGGGGTCCAGTCATCACTGTATCGACGACATATGTTTTTCTTCTTTTTATTTTTATTATCAGAGTAACCGTTCGACGAATTTGAGCGATTTTCCATTTCATAGGCATATGATTGAGGTTTATGGCATTGATGGCCAGGAGACCAAGCATCTGCACCGTACCTACATTGTGTCTCTTTTTCTTGTCAATAATGTTTATCGCCTTTTATTTTTATTCCTTCCAATTTGCATTCTGCGGCTTTTGCTTTATGTCTTGCTACTTCTATGTTAGGTATGTCATGTAACTTTAACTCTTTTTGGAGGTATGGTTTAAGACCCCCTAAATAGGTTTCGAGTCTTTGCTTGTCAGACAACCCAACTACTCATGTTGATAAGGATTCCCATTGATGAGTGAATTCCTCAACGTTTCTGAATTGTTGTAGTCTGGTAAGTTTACTGAAAAACTCATCTTCTTTGATTCCTTAAAACCTATTAAAAAAACATTTTTGAATAAGTTCCAGGTGTAGGTAAAATTATCTCGCTTCCACCATAAGTACCAATTATAGGCGTACCCTTCCATATGCATTGATGCATATTTCACCTTCTCCTCGTCATATTGAATGTTGTAAATGTCGAAGTATTCTTCTGCTTTGTTTATCCAAGCAATGCATTGGTCTTCACTCCCATTGTATTTCGACAACTCTATTTTTTCCTTAGGTGGGTGCACTTTGTAAGGGCAACGTTGATTTCCTTTTTCCTTATGGTTTGATGGTGGCTCAGAACAATTGGATGATGAAAGTGACATATTTGAATTGCTTCGTTGTTGGCATTGATTTTTAGTTTTCTTATTCTCTATTATTTTAATGATAGCGTCTATTTTGCTGTTTAATTGTGCCTCCATATCTGGCAGTACTTGTGTTTCTATCTCTTGCTTAAGCATCACATTGTTAATCTTTATTTCTTTTCTTAATTCTTCTTGATTCTTTGCGAGTGTTTCCTGGGTGGCAACATGAAATGAGGCATCTAACATGTCTGGACTGCTGACTTGGTCTGGGCTGGGTATGAGCCTTTGTAACATCTCGATTAATGTATTATGGTTCTGCATCATGGTGTTCATGTTCTGTGTTAAGGTGTTTATGTTTTGAGTCATGGTACTCATTTTGTCATCATATTTTTGTTTTTCGTTCAGGATGTCAAAATTTTCATCCAACCTTCTTTCTAGTACCAGAACAAGCTCCTCTTTGAGTAATGTATTATTATTTTGCATCTTTTCCTTCAAGGCTTTTAGGTCAGCAAAAAGGGACCTGATGTCCTTCTCCACTTTTTCGATTTTATCTTTCAGTTTTTCCATGGTCTTGGACCTTGTATGCAGACGTGTGTATTTCAACGTTATTTTTGGCCTTTTGAGGTGAAAATTTGAATAATAATATATTAATTAATTAATTAATATTAATATTAATATTATTTTTCATAAACTATATTTTGTATATAGTTTCCTTTAAAAAAATATTATAATATTATTTATATTTTAATAAATATAATATTTGATTTTTTTAAAATAAATATAAATACATTATATTTATATTATGTTTTTTTTTATGTGCGATGGACTGTGGAGGAAGGTGATTGTAGACTGTGTAGGCGGACTATGGAGGAATGAGTGCAGGGAGAGGGCGATGAAGGAGGGTGAGGTTGGATCTTTGGAGGCCGCGGTGAGCGGAGATGATGGAGCAGGGAGGCGACGTGAATGTGGAGGGAGGTGATGGAGCAGGCGTGGATGGAGGCGAGTGGATGGAGCAGGGAGGCGATGTGGATGGAGACGATGAAGGGAAAGGCGCGTGGAATGGGGATGTGGGATGGAAGGTGACGAGGGATGGAGGGTGATGGTGGTAGCTAGGGGATGGAAGGGCGATGGGGTGGAGGGATGGAAAGGTAGTGAGGGGTAGAGGCTATAGTGGGTAGGTGGCTGGGAGGGTGTTGCAAAGGAGCCGCGAGGGATGTGTGGGGGAGGAGATGTGAGGTGAAGGGTGCTGTGAAGGTGGAGGATGTAGTAAATAGGTGGTTGCGAGGGTGCTGTGAGTGTGTGTGAGACAAGAGCGAGGTGAAGGAGGGGAGCTGGGATGGAGGAGTAAGTAGAGAAAATAAAATGAGGAATGATGAGCGGAGTCTGAGATCAGAGTAGGAGAAGCAGATTCTGAGCTAAGTGTTGGAGGATCCAAATTTGAGCTCAAGTCGAAGGAGCTGAATCCGAGCTCTGATACCAAATGGATCAACCGAATCTGGTTTTTCATTAGTCGAATCCAACTATCATTTTAATAATGAATATGAATAATAATAATATATTGGATGATGGATAAAATGTACAATAAGCTTGCCTTTAATATGGCTTGAGCCAACATAGTGAAGGGTTACACCCTTTCACTAGTAACCTAATAGTCTAATTAATATTGTATTTTATATTTGTTACAAAACCCCATTTTGGCAAACTTATAACTTCACCCTTAGAGAATGTTTGGACAAAATAATGATATGGTTATATGAATAGATCAACATTATATATTCCTATATCCTCATAATAAATTATTCCTTCAAATAGAGAGGATGGCGTGCATTTTCCTGGGGCCACTTAGGCAGTTTTATAAGCAACAAATTTTATACTTAGTCAAATTGTGACATCTCCAGTGTGGATTTTTTACTTCACCAAAATAATGAACCAATGACACCAGATGATGTAATACATCTAACTAATCACAATAAAACTATTTTCACCTTCATATTCAACATCCTCTGACCTAGGCGTGCATTTTACGAAACTAAGCAAAACAACCCGAAACCCCATCTTGGTAGGCCTATAACTTTGTCTCCAAGAAATCTATAGGAAAATGAGACAATGATAAGAGAAATAATTCAACAAGATATATCGTGATACTCACAGATAATTTTTATCATTAATCTATGAGATATGGAGGGCATTTTCTTAGGGAAACTTAGACTAATTTTCCAATACTTTTGTCAATTTCTAGAAACCCCATTTTGGCAGACCTATAAATTCACCCTTACATACCATTTGGATAAACTAATAATATGGTTATATGCACATAGAAACATTCTAGAGTCCTATATACTCATAATAAATTAATCCTTCAGATAGAGAGGATGGCGTGCATTTTCTTGAGGCCACTAAGCCAGTTTTAGCAGCAAATTTTATACTTTGTAGATGATTGTGCCATCTCCAAGGTGGAATTTTTAATTCACCAAAATAATGAACCAATCATACGAAATGATGTAAGTCATCTAACTGAGCATAAAAAAATTGGTTTCACCTTCATATTCAACATCCTATGACCTAGGCGTGCATTTTACTAAACTGAGCAAAATAACTTGAAACCCCATCTGGGAAGACCTATAACTTTGTCTTCAAGCACTCTTTAGGAAAACTGAGATAATGGTGAGATAAAAAACCCAACAAGATATATCCTGATGCTCACAGATAATTTTTATCATTAAACTATGAGATATGGTGGGCATTTTCTTAGGGAAACTTAGACTATTTTTCCAATACTTTAGTCTATTTCATTAAGCCCCATTTTGGCAGACCTATAACTTTACTCTTAGAGAATGTTTGGAAACAATAAAAATATTTTTAGATGAACAAATCAACTTTCTAGAGTCGTATATCCTCAGAATAAATTAATCCTTCAAATAGAGAGGATGTCGTGAATTTTCCTAAGGCCACTTAGCTAGTTTTAGCAGCAGATTTTATACTTGGTCAAATTGTGCCATCTCCACATTGGATTTTTTACTTCAACAAAATAATGAACCAATTATATCATTTTATGTAAGACATATAACTGAGCACAAAAAACTGGTTTCACCTTCAGATTCACCATCCTCTGACCTAGGCGTGCATTTTACTGAACTAAGCAAAACAACCTGAAACCCCATCTTGGCAGAGCTATAAATTTGTCTTCAAGCACTCTTTAGGAAAAATGAGACCATGTTTAGATAAAAAATTCAACAAGATATATCCTGATAGTCACAGATATATTTTATCATTGACCTATGAGATATGGCGGACATTTTCTTAGGGCAACTTAGACTAATTTTCCAATACTTTTGTCAATTTCCAGAAACCCCATTTTGGCAGACCTATAAATCCACCCTTAGAGACTGTTTGGATAAAATAATCATATGGTTATATGAACAGAGAAACATTCTAGAGTCCTATATACTCATAATAAATTAATCCTTCAAATAAAGAGGATGGCATGCATTTTCCTGAGGCCATTTACCCAGTTTTAGCAGCAGATTTTATACAGTCGAATTGTGCCATCTCTAAGGTGGATTTTTTACATCACTAAAATAAAGAAAAAATCATTCCGGATAAAGTAATACATATAACCGAGCATAAAAAAATTATTTTCACCTTCATATTCAACATCCTCTGACCTAGGCGTGCATTTTACTGAACTGAGCAAAACAACCTGAAACCCCATCTTGGCAGACCTATAAATTTGTGTTCAAGCACTATTTAGAAAAAATGAGATAATTTTGAGATAAAAAATTCAACAATATATATCCTGATACTCACATATATTTTTTATCATTAAACTATGAGATATGGAGGGAATTTTCTTATGGCAACTTAGACTATTTTTCCAATACTTTAGTCAATTTCCTGAAACCCCTTTTTGGTAGATCTATAACTTTAACCTTAGAGAATATTTGGAAAAACTAATCATATGGTTAGATGAAAAAATCAACTTTCTAGAGTCGTATATCCTAAGAATAAATTAATCCTCAAATAGAGAGGATGTCATGCATTTTCCTGAGGCCTCTTAGCTAGTTTTAGTAGCAAATTTTATACTTGGTCAAATTGTGCCATCTCCAGGGTATATTTTTTATTTCACCAAAATAATGAACCAATTATATCATTTGATATAAGACATATAATTGAGCACAACAAAACTGGTTTCACCTTCCAATTCACCATCCTCTGACGTAGGCGTGCATTTTACTGAACTGAGCAAAGCAACTTGGAACCCCATCTTGGAATACCTACAACTTTGTCTTCAAGCACTATTTAGGAAAACTAAGTCCATGTTCAGATAAACACTTCAACAAGCTAAATCCTGATACTCACAGATATTTTTTTTATCATTGAGCTATGAGATATGGCAGACATTTTCTTAGGGAAACGTAGACTAATTTCCAATACTTTAGTCAATTTCCTGAAATCCCATTTTGGCAGACCTATACTCCACCCTTAGAGTTTGTTTGGACAAAATAATTATATGGTTATATGTAAATATCAACATTATAAAGTTCTATATCCTCATAATATCTCCAAGGTGGATTGTCTACTTCACCAAAATAATGAACTAATGATTCCAAATGATGTAATACATCTAACTAAGCACAAAAAAACTGGTTTCACCTTCAGATTCAACATCCTCTGACCTAGGCGTGAATTTTACTGAACTAAGCAAAACAAACTAAAACCCCATATTGACGGACCTATAACTTTGCCTTCAAGCACGTCTCTTTAGGAAAATTGAGACCATGGTCAGATAAACACTTCAACAAGATATAACATGATACTCACACATAATTTTTATCATTGACCTATGAGACATGGAGTGCATTTTCTTAGGTCAACTTAGACTAATTTTCCAATACTTTAGTCGACTTCCTGAAACATTAGAGGAAATTTCAACTCAAAATGGGCCTCCTAAAAAAATTAATTAAATAATAGTTAAAATAATAAAATAATATTTATTAATTTTGGAGGAAGAAAAGAAAAAAAACTACTTTTTTGTTTGTATTTTTGACATATCTCCATGTGTTTTTACTCAAATTTCGATCGGGAGATCTTGTTGGATGCATAATTAAATTCCGCATCCAACGAGCTCTCTCGGTCGAAATTTGAGTAAAAACACGGGGAGATATGTCGAAAATACAAACAAAAAGTAATTTTTTAATGATACCGATCCCCAAATTTATATTAAAAAAGTGTTTAAGACCTATACGTTATTTCAAATTTAAATCAATTTCATTGGCTAACACATGATGACAAGGAATTTGAATTAGATTTAAAAGGCCCAATTTGAGTTGAAATTTCTTGTAATGCCCCTTTTTGGCAGACTTATAACTTCACCATTAAAGACTTTTTGGACAAACTAATCAGTTGGTTAAATGCACATATCAAAATTCTAGAGTCCTATATCCTCAGGATAAATGGCATTCCAAGCCACCGACAAACATATGTGGAGGAAAGTGACCACTGTCACCTTAGTCACATCTTCTAGATTCTTTGGAAGCCTAAACCACAAAAATATATCTTTCATATGTGTATAAGTGAGTGACTAGTGCCTAATGGAGTTGGTAAGATGGTACGAATATGGTAAGCACATTCACCATGAGCAATCCAATAAAGGAACATATTACTTCGAATGTAGAGATAATAGGGGAGAGATGGAGATAATATGAGTATTAGCAAAGTATGAGTAGTTTATCACCACCAAATCACTTACAATGCACATGTACAACATTATGACCAATATATATATATCAACAGTAAGTCATAAAAGAGTGCAACCAGTATTATATCAATGATTACCCACACTACTTTGCATTGACCAAACACTTTAACATCATCAATGATTACACCATAGGATCATGCATGAATTTACTATGTTGTGCATACATTTACATGAATAGTGCAGGCATTTTCCCTAATGGTGCATGCATTTACATGAAAAATAGGTGCATGTTACCTAATGGTGCGTGCATTTACATGAATAGTGTAGGCATTTACAATAAATAGTGCGAGCATTTTCCACCAAATACTGAACTGTGCAAGCATTTAACACTAACTTTTGGGTTGTGCGTTCATTTAACATACACTTTACGAGCATTTATAATGGACAGATAATCATGAATGACATGCAAATATTACCAAATCACTTACAATGCACATATATACCAACATTTATTAGCAGTTATTAGCAGTATATCAGTTTTGTTTCAATAGGGTTTGTTCAGGGAATGAGGTCATGAAACGATGTATTTCTAGTGGTACAACAATGAACGCCACAAACTTTATATAAATTGTATGAGATAGGTTAGTACATCATGAATACAATTCCAATATTCCAGAGTTTTAATGATAGAATATTATACTTTAAAGTGTTAACATTTCACCCTTTAAGCCGATACGTTGGTGATGATCATTGAAGTGGCTTAAGGAAATTCATTCTTGGCAAATAAAAATGCTCGTAGCATCACCCAAAATTCCCGCACATGGAGGAGATAAATGCCCACACATGGAGTAGATAAATGCCCGCACTTGGAGAGGAGAAATGTCTGTGCTTGAGAAGAGATTATCCCTACAACATGCCTAAAGAAAGATTCCCACAAGCCAAAGGAAAATTCTTGTAGACCTAAGGAAAATGCCTATAGGCCTAAGGAAGGATGCTTGCAGGACTAAGGAAAATGCCCACAAGTCTAGAGAAAATTCCCGCAGGCCGAAGAAAGGATACATGCATTCTTAAGGAAAATACTCGTTGGCCTAGATAAAATCCCCCCAGGCCTAAGGAAATATGCTTTCATGCCTTGAAGAAAATTCCCATATAAAATTCTCGTAGACCAATGAATATTCCCACACTATTGAAGTGAATGTGCCTACAAGCTTGGAATATTTTCATAACCCTTTGTCATTAATGTGAAAGGGGGAGAGTATTTGAATATGTGTTTCCATCAATTATGAAGGGCGAGTTTGTTGAGGATGGTTGTGATTTATGACAAGACATTAATGGAAAGTAAGTAATTAAGGTTGATGACATGTCAGTTTGGGCATTGGAGCCATGATATGTGCCTTGGAGCACTAGGTGGCACAAATGACCCATTCAGTGGTAATTTGTTAAAGATGACGTGGCCCATATGTGTGTGGAACTTTGAAGAGGGAATGATGTTCTTGAGAAAACCCTAGAGCAGGTGTAAGATCATATCTTAAATATTGTGAATATGCACTACAAAATTAAATTGATGACTTGAATTTATAATCTTAACAATCCTTCTAGAAGGGTCAATCCGTTAAGCCTTAGCTTTTAGGGTTGTTACCAAACAACATAAAATAATGTTAGGTGGAGTTAGAATAAGGTAATAAAGGTCATATGGTCCATAAAAATAAAACAATAACATAAAATTCATCAACCAAAGGTACACATAATAAGGATCCTTGGACCAAGTAAAAGATAAAGGACCATATGTCAACCAAAGGGGTCACAAAAATAAGTTAAGACAACCCTCATACCCACAAGACCAAGGTGTCCCATAAAGGAGGAAAAACAACCCATTTTACCCATAGGACCAATAATACCAAAGAATTTAACCTTTTATCTCTCAAGTTATATACCCACATGTGTTTTACCTTCAGATTCACCATCCTCTAACCTAGGCGTGCATTTTACTGAACTAAGCAAAACAACCTGAAACCCCATATTGGCATACCTATAACTTTGTCTTCAAGCACTATTTAGGAAAGATGAGCCCATGTTTGGATAAAAACTTCAACAAGATATATCCTGATACTCACAGATATTTTTTATCATTGACCTATGAGATATGGTAGACATTTTCTTAGGGAAACTTAGACTGATTTTCCAATACTTTAGTCAATTTCCTGAAATCCCATTTTGGCATACCTATAAATCCATCCTTGGATTTTGTTTAGAAAAAATAATCATATGGTTAGATGTAAATATCGACATTATAAAGTTCTATATCCTCCTAATAAATGAGTCCTTGAAATAGAGAGGATGGCGTGCATTTTCCTCAGCCCACTTAGCCAATTTTAGCAGCGGATTTTATACTTAGTCAAATTGTGCCATCTCTAGGGTGGATTGTCTACTTCACCAAAATAATGAACCAATGATACTATATGATGTAATACATCTAAATAAGCACAAAAAAACTGGTTTCACCTTCAGATTCAACATCCTATGACCTAGGCGTGAATTTTACTGAACTGAGCAAAACAACTTGAAACCCCATATTGGCAGACCTATAAATCTGTCTTCAAGCACTCTTTAAGAAAATTGAGACCATGGCCAGATAAACACTTCAAAAATATATAACATGATACTCACACATAATTTTTATCATTAACCTATGAGATATGGAGTGCATTTTCTTAGGTCAACTTAGACTAAATTTCCAATACTTTAGTCGATTTATTGAAACCCCTTTTTAGCAGACCTATAACTTCACCCTTAAAGAATTTTTAGACAAACTAATAATTTGGTTAGATTCACATATCAAAATTCTAGAGTCATATATACTCAGAATAAATGGCATTCCAAGCCATCGACAAACATTTGTGGAGGAAAGCGACCACTGTCACCTTAGTCACATCTTCTAGATGCTTTGGAAGCCTAATCCTCCTAGGGGAGATCCCTAACGATGTTCTATGCAAAATACACTAAACCAATATATATATATATATATATATATATTTCATATGTGTATAAGTGAGTGACCAGTTCCTAATGGAGTAGATAAGATGGTATGAATATGGTAAGTACATTCATCGCGAGTAAGCCAATAAAGGAACATATTACTTTCAATGTACAGATAATAGGGGTGATATGGAGATAATATGAGTATTATGAAAGCATGAGCAGTTTATCACCACCAAATCACTTACAATGCACATGTACAACATTATGACCAATATATATATATCAACAACAAGTCATAAAAAGAGTGCAACCAGTCTTATATCGATGATTACCTACACTACTTTGCAATGAACAAACAATTTAACATCATCAATGATTACACCATAGGATCATGTGTGCATTTACTATGTTGTGCATGCGTTTACATGAATAGTGCAGGCATTTTCCTTAATGGTGTGTGCATTTACATGAACAATGCATGCATGTTACCTAATGGTGCATGCATTTACATTAATAGTGTAGGAATTTAGAATAAATAGTGTGAGAATTTGCCACCAAATACTAAAACGTGCGAGCAGTTAACACTAACTTTTGGGGTGTGCACTCATTTAACATACACTGCATGAGCATTTATAATGGGAAGATTATCATGAATGACATGCAAATATTACCAAATCACTTACAATTCACATGTATACCAACAGATATTAGCAGTATATCGGTTTTGTTTCAATAAGGTTTGTTCAGTGAATGAGGTCATGAAATGATGTATTTGCAGCGGTACAACAATGAACAACACAAACTTTATATAAATTGCATGAGATGGGTTAGTACATCATGAATACAATTCCAATATTGCAGAGTTTTAAAGATAACAGAGTATGATTTAAAGTGTTAACATTTCACCTTTGAAGCCGATATGTTGGTGATGATCATTGAAGTGGCTTAAGGAAATTCTCGCCTGGAAAATAAAAATGCCCGCAAGATAACCCAAAATTCCTGCACATGGAGGAGAGAAATGTCCACACATGGAGTAGATAAATTCCCGCACTTGGAGAGGAGAAATGTCTGCGCTTGAGAAGAGATTATGCCTGCAACATACCTAACAAAAGATGCCTGCAAGCCTAAGGAAAATTCCCGTAGACATAAGGAAAATTCCTACAGGCCTAAGGAAGGATACTTGCAGGACTAAGGAAAATTCCCGCAGGCCTAGAGAAAATTCCCGCTGGAATAAGGAAGGATACCTGCATGCCTAAGGAAAATTCCCACAAGCCTAGAGAAAATGCCCCCAAGCCTAAGGAAATATGCTTGCAGGCCTTGACGAAAATTCGCATATAAAATGCTCGTATACCATTGAATATTCCCACACTATTGAAGTGAATGTGCCTACAAGCCTGGAATATTTTCATTGACCCTTTGTCATTAATGTCAAAGGGGGAGAGTATTTGAAGATGTGTTTCCATCAATGAAAAAGGGGGAGTTTGTTGAGCATGGTTGTCATTGATGAAAATCCATTAATGGAAAATAAGTAATTAAGGTTAATGACATGGCAGTTTGGGCATTGGAGCCATGATATGTGCCTTGGAGCATTAGGTGGCACAAATTACCCATTCTGTGGTAATTTGTTGAAGATGATGTGGCCCATATGTGTGTGGAACCCTTGAAGTGGGAATGATGTTCTTGAGAAAACCCTAGAGCAGGTGTAAGATCAGATCTTCAATATTGTGAATACGCAATACAAAATGAAATTCATGACTTGAATTTATAATCTTAACAAGCCTTATAGAAGGGTCAATCCACTAACCCTTAGCTTTTAGGGTTGTTACCAAACAACATAAAATAATTTTAGGTTTAGTTAGGATAGGGTAATAAATTTCATATGGTCCATAACAATAAAACAATAAAATAAAAGTCACCATATAAAGGTACACACAATAAGGATGTTGGGACCAAGTAAAAGATAAAGGACCATAAGTCAACCAAAGGGGTCACAAAAAGAAGTTAAGACAACCCTCATACCCACAAGACCAAGTTGTAACATAAAGGTGGAAAAACAACCCCTTTTACCCATAGGACCAATAATACCAAGGAATTTAACCTTTTCTCTCTCAAGGTTTATTGCCACATGTGTTTCATATATGTTTTAATCATCACAGTATAAGGAACAAGATCAAAACAATGTATGCCTTCTACATACTTTATTTTGGTTAAAATCACTTATACTTTCACAGGCATGGAACTGTACATGAGTTGTGAGACTCAGAGTAACATGAACATAATCTAGAATGAAATACATAACATGAACATAATATCGCACAAAATGCATAACATGAACATAATATGGAATGAAATTGGAAACAACATACCTCCCTTCATAAAAAACCAACCATTGTTAAGTTTGGGTAGTACCTGTAGTGCCAAATCATTCAACCTCGATAAATATATAGAAAACCAATACAAGCCATATTACCATTATTTAATAGTCTAAGATGCATTTTTATGAGAATGCCAACATACCTTTACAATGCTTCCCATCACCTTCTGAGCCTTCTTTTTAGACTAGCTCCTCATCATCCTGGATTCAAACATGGATTTACTTGATAAGAAAAAACTAAAAAATTGATAGAACAAACTAACACTCATGAATAATATCCTCTTGGTTTGAAGAATAATTTATTGTATACGTCTAATATTGCAGAAAACCTCCCTCAATCTAGAGCAACAACGAAGCAAAATTGACTTTGATGTTGATTTTTTTGATCGAGGGAGGTTTTATCCAAGATTGAACGACTCCAATAAATTATTCTATTATAAACAGGGCCAACCACATGAATGAAGAAGCTCTTATGGTCCCTCCACCCCTCACATCACTCTCAATTCCCCATACCCAATGCATGTACTAGAAATAAAATATTAAATTTATATGAAAACATGTGGATTTAATTTATTATAGAAAATAAGTATAGATAGTGTTTATTAAGTCACTTATTTCTAGGTTTTTTTATTTTTAGAAAATAAGCAAGAAACTCATTTACTACAGCTTGTCGTTCAATTCTCGTTGTGTCTACAACTTGTCGTACTGTTTTCCTAGTAGAGTAATAACGACGTGGATGTTGTTGCAAGGGGTCAGGATTTGCTACAATAATGTAAAAATGTTAAATTGATATCTTATGAATTCATAATGAAAATTTTTTCATTAAAAAACAAATTACAGAGGTGTTTTTAACCTATTGTGGCCACATCATGTACTTTGTGTCCCTGTATAGGCTCATATTGTATTGTATGAGCCTCTACATTCTTTGCAATTGAAAAATGAAAAAGTGCAATTGATATTTACCATTTGTAGTGAATTTTTTAAAATTGTAGCATGTAAATTCAATAATTACCTGGATTCGAAGCATTATCTTCGATATGTTGTCCTCCATCCTCGACATTAGGTGGATCATTGATTTCCTAATAAGAATTGAGTCAATATTTTATTGTAAAGAATTATAACGAATAGATTGCACACATAATCATTCTTAAATAAACTTCATTGATTTTATATACGTGTGCGAAAGATGGATCACAGGAAGACTGGGTTTTCCCAGACAAGATTTTTCGGCGTTCAACAACAACTCCAAAGCCGTGCTGGAAGCCAAGTTTGAATCCTTCCTATGTGGACATTTCATTGAATCTATCGTCCTACATATTTGCATAATTCCATGAAATTACCTTTTAAATTTCGATAGAATGAAAAATAAGTTACAATTTTTTTCTGGATGTAATATTGAATTTTTGATACTTACAATTCGTGCTGCTAAATTGGAATAACCACCATGCCCAATCTTGTGTTGTCCAATTTTTTCTTTTCTTGACTTGGTGGCCTTTGATGTGTCTGACAGCCTATGAAAATGTTAAAATACATTACATGTTTCAAATTTGATCTAAAAATTAATAATAATAAGGTTTATAATTACATTGTTGAAAGTATTGCATACCTTCCTGTTCCTGGAAATAACTTTCCTTCTTTTCTCAAAGTCCTCTCATTTCCATCTTCTACTATAGCTTTCTACTCACTTAGTGGAATAATTGGAGGGTGCTCATACCTATGGTTCATTTCTAGATGAACCCTAAATTGGTCGCTCACAATATTCATATGTTGGCCAACCTTCTTTAGGAACTCCACTTTATTGAAGGCCTCACTACCGAACATGCCAACCAAGTGATTAGTGAGATCATATTTTAAATATTTTGTTTGTTTATCCCACCTTGTGTGGATGGTAGGAACAAATATCTCCAATGAGATATCATTTATATGTTTATAATAACATCATTTTCTGCAAGATCACGATCATGTCATCATTAGTTGTAAAATAATGTTTTTTGATAATATTACAATCAAATTACAAAAATAAGTTAAACAATGTATAAATACCTGGGATCTTCTCTATCTTTATGGGAACAAGATTGTTGTCCACCAAAAATGTTGTCTCCAGTGTACCCGTGCTAGTGACATGGGAAGATGCATGAAATTTTGCTTGAGCATTATCATTGCTAATCTATGCATCGACCCCTTGTTCTATACCATCTTGTGCACACCGACCATTAGTTGTTGCACTCACATATGGAATCAGGGGTATCACAGCTTGTGTCACCGACTATTCAGTCAACAACAATGACACATGTGATGTAGGTGGAGTTGTATGCTCATGTGACAACTCTCCATGAGCATCACTAATACCAACACTGCCCTCACCACTAGTGCGTCAGTGTGAAAAATCCTGTAGATATAAACAAAGTGTTAGGTTGTGATCATATACAAGTACAAATTATAAAATCATAAATGAATTTATCTTCTGATTCAAGATACTACGACTTACTTTCAAGGCCTGATATCTCTTCACCAAAACATCAACCTTTTCTTTAATCTCGTTTGTGTGCGCGGTTCAATGAATAACAGATGAAGGATATCCTCATTAATTTTTTTAAGGTCTTCTCTATCATTTTAATTGGGTCTAGAGAAGATCCAATGTCAACATCATGCATGATCTCATCCACATCAATATCAATTGATTTATCTGATGCTTGATCAAATGCTAAAGCAGTATCTTGCAACAAAAATATATAGAACATTACTAAAATGAAAGCAATATAAAGAGGAAAACAACATAATAAAATAACATATTGCTCATGCTCGATTTCAAAAATTACAATTACGTATACCTGCTACCTCGAGGATGGTGTCGTATGATACACAACTGGGTCCTTGTCCCAATCACCACCTTGCAACAAAATGTAGAAAACACTATCACAATGAAAACAATATACACAAGAAAAATACCCAACATACCTGTTGACTCCAGGAGCGTGTACTCATCTGATCAACATTTGGGGACTTGCCTCGATCACTTCCCTGCAAAAATTTACTATACAAAAAATTATCGAGAATAAACTAGTGTACTCACGAAAAAAACCAAATCACTTGTGTGTGATGAAAAACACATAATTCAATATCGAAATTAACCCAATATACTCATGAAAAATAAATAATAATAAAACATATTGTGCATATTATAGTAGTAGAATTACAACGAGGATTACCTGTTCCCTTGAGCATGTTCTAATCCTCTGATGAAATGTCGAGGAGATGATCCGATCACTTGTCTGTGATAAAAAATACATAATTGATTATATAAACGAAACCAATATACTGATGAAAAGAAATAATGAAAAACATATTGTGCATATTATAGTAGTAAAATAACAATGAAGTAAACCTCCTGCCTCGTGGAAGGTATTGTATGATCTACTAGAGGTAGGGAGCTACCCCAATCAACACCTTGCAACAAAAAACATAGATAGGATTAACTAAATGAAATGATTATACTCATGAAAAAACATAATAGATAAACATTTTGTTCATATTATATTTGTACAATTACAATGATGTATACCTGCTACCTCGAGGATGGTGTACTCCTCTGATCACGTGCTGGGGAGATGCACCGATCTATACCCTGCATCTTAAATATATAAAATTTTATTGAAAATAGAATAATAGACTACCAAAATATACATAAGATATTAGATTCAATAATTAAAGGTTGGGTAAATTGTTATATGTACATCTCCAATAGTGACCGTGTTTGTATCTATTCCCTTCAAATTGTAATTAATAATTAAATTTTCCCCTACAACTATTGATTTAATGGCACATAAAAAATGGTTTCCTTCACCCCCCCTCAAATATGCAATTGGGTTGCTTAAGTGTAGACCCTATTTGTGTACAATTTATAAATCCCACAATATTTCGTGTAGCTTTTGGCCTTTCGTTAATGTACAATGTCGCTCCTTTATTTTGATCCCTATATTTAAATTATAAATAATTTCTAGACAATCCGAATCTACACATAATTCTTGTGTATTGGACCAGTCACATCCAATCTATGTAGTTGTAACAGGGTCTAACATACTCCATCAATTCAATACATCTTTCGTAACCGACCATTATGCCATCCATGAAAAACAACCCCAAACCATGTAATGACGATGCTAGAATTTGATATATCCTCTCATTCACACAAAAATATGTGCATAGTTGAGGAAGATCATTGGGTACCCATTGTTTCACTATATTTTTGTACATCAAGGGCACCTCAATGTCGCCTATGGTATCATCTTCATAAGAACATGACCCCCCTTTAGTGAGAAAAAATTGCATGTGTCTTTGGATTTTTCTTCTGATCTTTTGACATCTAGTTGATATACCTATTGTAGACCATCTAGATATCTCCATTTCCTCTTGTCTTCCTAAAATTCCCTCTCTTGAGGAAGATAGATAAAACAAATACATGTTTGGTTCTTCCTACACCATCGGAAACATCATTCAAGATTACATCTCACTTATGTATTTTCCATGAAGTGTACCTTGAATCAATAGTGAGGTTTATGGTTATTGATTTCCATTAATGGTTAGGTGACCAATGTGGAATCTAGTACCTAAATAAGAATTTACGACTCTAACACAAATCTAGATCCAAAAAAGTACTGCTATAATAAATTCAAACATAATTTTCATCTCTTTCAACTTTAACACTCCACTGGTTACTGCGTTAAATTTGGTCCTTGAGACGAGTTATTAATTTCAATGTACAAAAGATAAACAGTAACAAAATTAAAATGAATTTTAACTAATGAACAATAATTAAAGAATAATAGTAATGCTAGATAGATCTAGTTTGGATCTGCCTTATACTAAGACATTTTGAGTCAGCTCTTGTTAGTGTAAGGAAAAGATATCAGAAGACATACCTTGAGAGAGAGAGAGAGAGATATTAGAGTGTTGATGGTTTATGTTCACATTTCATGGTTGGATCTCACGGTTCATATTTCACAACACAAGTATAGCATCCCTAGAAGAGGTACCATAATAAAACATAAAATAAATTTGAGTATACCTAGAGTAGGGTACCATAGGTCATGTGGTCAAATAACAATAAAACAATAAAAGTAATAAGGTTAAGTCATTATATCAAAGGTGGCCAAGGTACAACACACAATAAGGGCGCTAGGACCATGTAGAAGATGAAGGACCATAAGTCAACCAAAGGGGTCACAACAAGATGGTAATGAAACTCCCATGCCCACAAGACCAAGGTGTACCATAAAGGTAGAGAAACAACCCCTTTTACCCATAGGACCTATAAGACCAATGACTTTAATATTTTCTCTCTCTCAAGGTATATTGTCACATATATTTTTTTCATCACTGTATAAGTAGAATTATATATCAAAGATACATACAGAAAAGTACTACAGTAATAAATTGAAACATAATTTCCATCTCTTTCAACTTTAACACTCCATTGGTCATTGTGTTAAAGTTGGTCCTTGAGATGATTTATCAATTTCAATGTACATAACATAAATTGTAACAAATTTCTGTCAAGTTTAACTAATGAACAATAATTAAAGAACAATAGTAATGCTATATATATCTGGTTTGGATATGCCTTATACTCAAACATTTTGAGTAATCTATTGTCATTGAAAGGACAACTTTTCATAATACATACCTTGAGAGGGAGAGAGAGTTAGAGTGTTGATCGTTTAGCTTCACATTTCATGGTTGCAATGTTAAATTTTCATATGCTAAGCTAAATCATTAGTATTTCATTTTGATTTCATAACAAAAGCATATAAACAGGATCACTGAAAGATAGACAAGCACAACCATACAAAAGAGAACACAAGGATTTATCCTGAGAAACCCTAAAAGGAAAAACCCAGCAAAAGATTCCTCAATATAGATGCCCCAAAAGATAAAAGATAAAACCAACAAGGAGATCAAAGCCTGATCCTCCTCCTTCTCCAGCTACTTCTCTTCTCCACTAATGTGCTACACAAGTGAGAGTGTGTGTGTCTCAAATGAGGAGCACTACACCTCTATTTATATTTATCCGTTGACTTAAAGTTAACTCATTTGACATGTAGGCTCAAGTTACACATGTAGGCTCAAGTAACCACACTGGGGTGCTAATGACCCACCTTTACAATTAGAGGGGACAACCTCATGACTCTTATTAGTTATTCCGATTAGAAGCATCGGGGTACAAGATAATACAAGTGGTTCTCCTGGTAGGACCATCAGGGACCACAAAAGATACATATATAATATTATTTGAAGTTACAATATTTCAACACTCCCCCTTAACGAGAAGGGTATTCTACAACAACATCAACAACAACAATAGTAGGAGAGAGATAGAAGACATCATCAACATCATCATGGTAATACATCTAGAAATAATTGGAAGCTTTTCAACATTATGTAGTCTTCATCTTCAATCTTTAGTCTTCATCATCATTAATACTTTGACTGCTTCGATGAACAACATCTTCAGCACTTTGACCTTTCGATCAGCAACATCATCTTCAACACTTTGACCTTTCGATCAGCAAAATCATATTCAGCACTTTGACCTTTCGATCAGCAACATCATATTCAGTGCTTTGACCTTTCGATCAGCAACATCATCTTCAGCACTTCGACCTTTCAATCAGCAACATCATCTTCAGCACTTTGACCTTTCGATCAACAACATCATCTTCAGCACTTTCGATCAGCAACAACATCATCATCATACTCTAATATTTTGATCAGAAACATCATCATGAAAATATCATCATCATCAAAACATCAACATCATCAAAACATCAACATCATCAAAACATCAGCATCATCATCATCAAAACATCAACATGATCAAAACATCAACATCATCATCATCAAAACATCAACATGATCCTTTCTTTCAGAATTACGGGATCAACATGTCTGTGGTACTCAGATGATCCTTCCTGTCGGAATTATGGGATTTAGGTATTTACGGAGTTACTAATGATCCTTCCTTTCGGAATTACGGGATCAACACATATGTGGAGCTCAGACGATCCTTCCTTTCGGAATTACGGGATCAAGTCTTTACGGAGCTACTAACGATCCTTCCTTTCAGAATTACGGGATTTAGGTCTTTATGGAGTTGCTAATTATCCTTCCTTTCGGAATTACAGGATCAACACATTTGTGGAACTTAGACAATCCTTCCTATTGGAATTATGGGATCAACACATCCGTGGAACTCAGACAATCCTTCCTGTTGGAATTATGGGATCAAGTCTTTACGGAGCTACCAACAATCCTTCCTTTCAGAATTATGGGATTTAGGTCTTTACGGAGTTACTAACGATCCTTCCTTTCAGAATTATGGGAACAACACATCTATGGAGCTCAGACAATCCTTCCTATTGAAATTACGGGATCAAGTTAATGATCCTTCCTTTCGGAATTACAGGATTTAGGTCTTTACAGAGTTACTAATGATCCTTCCTTTCGGAATTACGGGATAAACACAGTTGTGGAACTCAGACAATCCTTCCTCTAGGAATTACAGGATCAACACATGTTCTCAAGTACCGAAGTCACCGGATCCATTCTGAACCGAAGTTCAAGGATGATACAATCCTACCACCTTCTCGATGACCGAAGTTCATTGGATCAGTTCTAAACCGAAGTCCAAGGATGATACAATCCTACCACTTTCACAGGGGCTAATACCTTCGGATACATTTTGAACCGAGGTTCAGGGATGATGCAATCCACCACTTTCACGGGGGCCGAGACCTCTGGATACATTTTGAACCAAGGTTCAGGGATGATGCAATCCACCACTTTCACGGGGGCTGAGACCTTCAGATACATTTTGAACCGAGGTTTAGGGATGATGCAATCCACCACTTTCACGAGGGTCGAGACCTCTGGATACATTTTGAATCGAGGTTCAGGGATGATGCAATCCACCATTTTCACGGGGGCTGAGACCTCCAGATACAGTTTGAACCGAGGTTTAGGGATGATGCAATCCTACCACATTCATGGGGGTCGAGACCTCCAGATACATTTTGAACCGAAGTTCAGGGATGATGCAATCCCACCACATTCACGGGGTCCGAGACCTCTGGATAGATTTTGAACCAAAGTTTAGGGATGATGCAATCCCACCACATTCACGAAGACCAAAGTCACTGGATCTATTTTGGACAGATGTCCCAGGATGACATAATCCCTCTACATTCTCGAAGACTGAGGTCACTGGATCACTTTAGGGAAAATGCCCAGGGATGATACAATCCCACTACATTCTCGAGGACTGAAGTCACCGGATCTATTATGGATAGATGTCCCAGGATGATACAATCCCTCTTCATTATCAAGGACTGAGGTCACCGGATCACTTCTGGACAAATGTCCCGGGATGATACAATCCCACTGCAACATCACTACTCCCCCTTTCGAGGAAGGTCTTTCCGAACAACACCAAGCTTGTCTTGAAATGTTTGAACTTTATTCGAGACAGAGGCTTCGTCAGCACATCATCATCCAAACCATCATCATCTACATCTTCAGTATGTGAATACTAAACTATCACCATCTGTATCTCCAGTATGTGAATACTGAAAGCATCATCACCTCTATATTCAGTATAGAAATATGGAATCACCATCATCTGTATCTACAATATGTAAATACTGAAACATCATCTATATCTTCAGTCTGGGAATACTGAAATCATCATCATCTCTATATTCAGTATAGAAATACTGAATCACCATCATCTGCATCTACAGTATGTAGAAATACAGGATTTATATGTGTTACAACGGAACACAGGGTTCTCTGTCATCACAAATCTGGTTATCACATAGAATCACTGTAATATCCATCTTCAGGTCAAAGAGACCTGATATCAGCTTTCGAAGCCATATGGATTCACAACTTAGCAGAGCAATCTGCTATGTATTATGCTTCAGCCATGGTACGAGAAACACTGGACTGTTTCTTGCTAAACCATGAACTCATAGCAGACCGCAAACAAAAGAATCTACCTGATGTGATTTTCCTGTTTGAGATACTTCCAGCCCAATCTGCATCTATATATCCATACAATATGTAGTCATGGCTACCATCATAGTATAGACCAAGGTATATATTCCCTTTCAGATATCTCATCACATGTTTTATAGCTACTAGGTGAACCCATCTTTGAACAAGATATTGACTTAAGGTGTTCACAGCAAAACAAATGTCTGTTCTAGTATTTGTTAAGTACATCAATGACCCAATGATCTGTCTGTAATGAGTCGCATCCACTAAGTCTGATGAGTCATCATCTAACAGCTTCAGGTTGGAGTCCATGGGTGTGGCCATGGCTTTGCATTCCAACATATTGAATCTCTTTAATATCTCTACCGCATACTTTCCCTGGTTGAGAAAGATTTCTTCTGAACTTTGTCATACTTCCAGACCTAGGAAATAGTGCATTAACCCAAGGTCTTTCGTCTCAAATTCTTCTGCTAGTTTCTTCTTGCTTTCCATGATCTGTTTCTCATTCCCTGTCAAGAACAAGTCATCCACATATAATAACAGGATGACGGGTTCATCTTCTACAACCTTGAGATAAAGGTTAGGATCAGCTTTACTCTTGGTAAAGCCCATAATTGATAGGAAACTGTCTATCCTTCCATACCAAGCTCTGGGAGCTTGCTTCATGCCATAGAGGGCCTTCTTCAACTTACATATATGAGTCCATCTGTCTTCAACTTCAAATCATTTCGATGTAAAACTCTTCCGCAATCATACCATTAAGGAAGGATTGTCTTTACTTCATCATGGAAGCAACTACCATCATAGTTCTGAAGGAAGTATACCTTGCTTCCTGGAGTAAGCGTCTCTTTAGAATTAATTCCCTCTTTCTTATAGAAACCTCTAGCCACAAGTCTTTCCTTACTTCTATCAGTGACATATTTTATTTTGCAAATCCATTTGTAAGATACCACATTCTTGCTTTCTGGTTTTAGTACTATATCCCAAACATCATTCTAGTATTCTTTCATCATAACATCTTCCATGAGTTCGTCTTGTCAGATCATCAACATATCCTAGTCTTTTGCATTCAACTTTGAAGGTTGGAACCCACTATACTCTTGGTAAAGTCTCGATCCATCAAGAAGATATCCATCATGTCATACCGTGTCGAACTCAGATATCTTCTGTAGTCACTCCCCCTGAAGTGGAGTATTATCTTCCTTCTTCATTCTGTACAAGTGGTTCTATGCTTGAAATATACTGGTCAATAGAGTATGTCATGTCATAGTCTATTCTTTCCGAGGCAAATCACAAACCTTGCTTTGTACACTTGTTCTTGTAGATCCATATGGAGGATACTACATACTTTCCTTTATGTCTTGAAATCATATCGTATACATCATTCCTCATGATCAACTGTTATTCTTTGATCATAGCTTCTTTCATAGAATTCTTTTCTTCATCTTGAGTTATCTCTCATACCCATGGTGGTCTTCATCCTTCGAGGTGGATCTACACTCTCTGAAGCTCTTTCTTTCGTCACAATGTCTCTAACCCTGGGAGCTTCAGATTCATGTTTATTGAATTGTCATCACTTGTTCTTCGAAACAAGTCTCATCCTTCTTTTCTTGTAGGAGGTTGTACAAGACCTTTCCTACAATTCAAATGCACTAGTTGCATGGTTAGAACTATTTCATAAATCATATGCATAACGAAAAATTATTATGCATCATGCAACTGTTTGGCCAATACAACATTCATCCATATCTCACAGAAACTTTCTAGATGCCTTCCATCTGTACCATGACATCATTGAGATTGTGCACTAATCCAATATGTCAGCAAAGAGGTTTGATAAGTAGAAATGGAGAGTTGTATAGCACCATGATCTACTTACCCATCACATGCATATTAGTAGTATACAGTCATGCAAACAATATATCATGCATAACACATCAACTGAATATAATCAAATGTAAAACAATATCATGAAGTGACAATTGAATACTTATCTTTTATTTGTTTCGTGGGTAGACTCCATCTTGATAATTCTGCTTTATCATCTTCTTCTTTCATGAAATCATCATTTCTTATCCAAATGATAAGATGAATAAGAGGTTCTTCAAGAATTGAGTTCTTTATATTCCTTATCAGGCTTGAGGGATCTTCTTTGAATGGTGAGAGCTTGATCTTCAATTGCTCCCATCTTCTTCTTCTCCTCTTATGATTCGAGCTGAAAGTAATCACTTTCTTCTGGCATACATTCTTTGCATGAATGGATCCCACGATCCTGGGAGGCCATTCAAGGTGGCTATCACCACTTCTGCATTCTTCACTTCTTCTTTTACTTCTTCAATTTGTTTCTTAGGGTCATCTTCTGATGTATGTTCTTTCCTTCAAATAGCTCGGTCAAGGAATCAAACATCTCTTTTGGTGTCTTTAGGGAATACACTTGTGGTACAAGTTGATTCGTGACTGAATCAACAATGATTTTCTTGGCCTTGACCAAGTTCTTTTGGTGTAAGGCTTTGAGCCTCATCTCCCTCTAGAACTGGAGCCTCTCTACTCATGTAGGTGTCCAATTCATTTTCCTCAGAGAGATCAAATACTTCCATGCTTGGAAGTTGTCAACTTCACCAAGCTTATCATTAATCTGATGTGATAGATCACTTTGAAATGAGAACCTCAAATGCAATTAGCAAAATATTATATCTTACCGATTTGAGGTGTCCGTCATGTTTTCGGAGCTGGCTGATCTAGAGTTTGTCAGAGAAACCCTAAATTTAAAAACTTGGAATATTTCAGATATGATTGGATATAAATATAGATCTCTTCAAATGGAGCTGTCCAATGTACTCCTTTTCTGAAAAAAGTGGAGGAAAGCTCCCGGAACAGGAAGCCCTAGTTTTCCAATTTCTTCTGCAGAAATGCCTGTCACTGTTTCTGTGATATTACCTAAATTACTGCTCCTCTATGTCTGAAATTTCTCACTGAGGTAACCTCTCATGTACCTGATCCAAAACTAGTTTTCATCAGAATTGGTTTCACCAATTGGTATTTATGATCCTTTTCCCAAGGTGACCTGTTACAGGACTGTTCAGAACAACAAAGTTGTACGGCCTATCACATATCATTGTTTTCATCTTCTGGTTCTGAAATTTGGACCATTGAAATTAAAGTCTATGCTATTTCTTCAGGAATTCAATTTGGATCATCTTCAGGAATTCAATTTGGATCTTTGTAGCCCAATCTATAGCAATTCTCCCTAGGTGTCCTGTTTATGGATGAATTCTGGAAGAGGCTGGAACCCTAACTTGGAGGGATCATATCTCCAAGAATATAGTGAATATGAGGCTGAAGTTTGGATACAGTGTACATCAGTATTTTATATTCGGTCTCTGAAATTTTCATCTCCTGAGACTTTGCCAATAGCGGCATATAGCGAAAGTACCAAAACTTAGCAGTTTTAGTATTTAGGGTTTTTCTAGCTTGGGGTCAAACTAGGGTTTGACTTTCCCGAAGTTTCACCCAACCAAAAATATTGATCCAGGTCTCTAAAATTCAATTTTTATGAGGAGAGAAATCTTATTCTAGGCTCACTAAAAAATTCCTCTTCTGCAAGAAGCCCTAATTTCCCGCACTGAAAACTGAAAATGCTCGGAATCGAATTCCGTTTCGATAGAAAGATACACCCTTCAATGGAGAGTCAGCCTAGCCTTCTTTTGCTGATCGATTGTGGAGAGAGAACCAAAAATTAAGAAGCCCTAGATTCTATAAATGTACAATGTCTTCTTTCAGGGGGCTCTGATACCATGTTAAATTTTCATATGCTAAGCTAAATCATTAGTATTTCATTTTGATTTAATAACAAAAGCATATAAACAGGATCACTGAAAGATAGACAAGCACAACCATACAAAAGAGAACACAAAGATTTATCCCCGGAAAACCCTAAAGGGAAAAACCCAGCAAAAGCTTCCTCAATATAGATGCCCCAAAAGATAAAAGATAAAACCAACAAGGAGATCAAAGCCCGATCCTCCTCTTTCTCCTGCTACTCTTCTCTTCTCCAATAATGCACTACACAAGTGAGAGTGTGTGCTCAAATGAGGAGAGCTACACCTCTATTTATATTCATCATTTCACTTCAATTAACTCATCCAACATGTAGGCTCGAGTTAATCATGTAGGCTCGAGTTACACATGTAGACTCAAGTAACCACACTAGGGTGCTAATGACCCACCTTTACAATTAGAGGGGACAACCTCATGACTCTTATTAGTTATTCCGATTAGAAGCATCGGGGTACAAGATAATACAAGTGGTTATCCCGATAGGACCATCGGGGACCACAAAAGATACATATAGAATATTCTTCGAAGTTACAATATTTCAACATGCAATTCACTGGTTGGAGATCACGGTTCACAACACAAGTATAACAACCCTAGAAGAGGCACCATATGAACTTTTGTACCTTACTTTAAGTGTACTCAAATTTACAACAACAATAACCCTATGTTGCATCCATCAAAGATCAGATCTATACTTCTTTCATGCCAGTATACTCCAAGAGTGAAGTTATGAATATAATATATAAACTTGGAAATTCTTCTAGAATGGTCACTTAGGAAACCCTAGGTTTTAGGGTGGTTACCATAATAAAACATAAAATAAATTTGAGTACACTTAGAGTAGGGTACCAAATTTCATGTGGTCACATAACAATAAAGCAATACAAGTAATAAGGTTAAGTCATCATA
Source organism: Pseudotsuga menziesii (assembly GCA_001517045.1). Taxonomy (NCBI): domain Eukaryota; kingdom Viridiplantae; phylum Streptophyta; class Pinopsida; order Pinales; family Pinaceae; genus Pseudotsuga; species Pseudotsuga menziesii. Next base: position 274,985 of record LPNX010702901.1, on the reverse strand, counting down.
CCAAAGGTGGTCAAGGTACCACAAAAAACAAGGGCACCAGGACCAAGTAGAATATGAAGGACCATAAGTCAACCAAAGGGGTCAGAACAAGTTGGTAAGGAAACCCCCATAGCCACAAGACCAAGGTGTACCATAAAGGTGGGGAAACAACCCATTTTACTCATAGGAGCAACAATGTTAAATTTTCCGATAATTTCATTCCATATTATCAAGGATCACTAAGAGAATAACAAGCACAACATAACAATTACAAGAAACAAAGGACACAAAGATTTTCACTGGGGAAAACCAAGAAGGTGGAAGATGCCACAACTTCCTCAGAGATAGAATAAGCCCCAAGACAAAATATCACAAGGATCAAACCACAAAGAAAATTCTCTCCAGTAGCTACTCCTCCTCCACTTGTGCGCACTCCTCTTTCTCACTTGTGTGAAGTGAGTAAATGAATAAAATGAGAGACAAAAATGATCTATTTATACAATGAATTCACTTTTCTTTAACCATAACTGGTCTGACCTCCTAAGGAGGTCTAATAACCCATATACATGTCATCTACTGGGTCGACCCCTTCTTGGTGGTCTAATAACCCATCAAGTATAAGTTGCGACACTTACAATAATACTTGCGATACTTATGACACTTGCAATACAAATGACGACACTTCTGATTAAGGAGTGAATTTAAAATCTCCATCAGTAATACAATATTGCACAAGTATAATACATAGAAGAATATCTTCCAAAGTTACAAATACATCAACACTCCCTCTTAACTAGGAATGTATTCTCTGGACACAGGTCATCAATATATGTCGGCACAAGTCTTCAATTCTGGAGCTAGATCATCATCACTAGATCATGGAGCATCATCGTCACTGCTACTGTACATCAACATCTCGATCACTGGGCTATCTCATAATTCTTCTCATCATAAGAAGTTCTACAGAGCTAGCCCTTTTTCATGCTAGTTGTAGGCCTACCCTTCTGTAGGTCTTCATCATCTTTGGCCAAACTGTGGAATCCTCAGAATTGATTACATGCGTCAACAAAACCTTGAAATAGCATCCTAGCACAGGCTATAGGATCTCCAAGGATATTTTACATGTGACCATCACAAAACCTTGAAAGAGCATCATAGAACAGACTATAGGATCTTCCAGGATCTTTTCTATGTGACTACCTGTCACATACCCCAATTTTGTAAAATAATGTTAATTGTTTTAATTATATTCCTGAGACATTATGTTAAATTTAATGCTAAGTAGGAATTGATGACTCAACAGAGTCAATAGAAGTGGAATGTAATTCAGAATATTTTATTATTAATAAATAAAATGTGGAGACAACAGCATGGGAGAGCTGTTAAAAAGAGGTTACTGGTCAAACTGGTGGATGGAACTAGGTGGAGGGCAAAAGAAAAGTGGCAACATCCTCAAACACTTCCTAAGTTGCAGGTGGCAACTTCCCTATAATTAGGGTCATGATCCCCCAAGAAAGTGGGATCAGAGCAGGTGGCTCATTAAATGACAAGTAACCCAAAAAGACCTAGGCAATCTTTTAAAAGTACCCAATGAATAGAGCTGAGGTTGCTCAGATATTTTCTAGAGAGAAATCATTCAGGTGAATGATATTCAAGAAATTCATGGGGAAAAAGGGGAAGAACAGTAAGGAAGTTGCTTGAGAGGAATGCTGCAGTAACTTGGTTTATTACAGCTTGTTAGCTGGAGAACTTACTGATAAGTTCAGATTTGGTACTAAGTTTGAAGACTGGTATTTGACTACTACTGCACCTAGTTCCAGCCAGGGAGACCAGAGCAAGCTTGGGGGTCCTAAGGAGTCACTGTTTGAGCGCACTCCAGGATTTGGTAGGGAGGAACGGCCTCCCATTGCTGTTGTTGTCCCAGTTCCAGAACAGGTTCTGCCATCTATTTAATCTTTGTTTAATATCTGTTTATGATTGAATGGTAGATTGTAATTTTATAGTATAAGAAATTTGATGTATTAGTAATTAAGTGTTCTTAGTTTAATTCTGTAACGAAATCTTTTTGATGAGAATTACAATTCCACCTATGTTTTTCCACATCTGGTGTTACCAGACCGTACTCTAGCATAGGGGTAAATTTACAATAAAAGTAGTATGATTGAAAACATAGAATAGTATGTGATGGAATTATAGAGTAGTTTCTTTATGTTGTTTTTCAGAAGATTTATCTTAGTATCAAGAATAGCATTAATCTGTAAAGAAAAACTGTAAAGTCTTTTTAGAAACAGAGAAATATATGAACTGTTTACCGATGATAACATGTACCGGTAGAAAACGGTAGTTCTTGTTACTTTAGTTACTTCAGAAACCTAATTGCTTTATAGATTTACAGTCTACTTTCTAGAATTAATCNTAAGTTACACATTCAAATTCTATTCTATTAGTTAAACATAAACAAAAATGTATATCTGTGAACTTATACCTTTGAAAATAAATACTGTGTAAGATAATAACTGTACAGTAACTAGATTAGTTCTTTTATGAGTAAATTTTATAATTATTAGCTTGTTGTTTAAATGAGATGCTATAGAATACCGAAAGTGTTTCTTAAAGGCATAAGTTATTTAGTATAGAAAAGGTAAGAACACAGTAAATAAATAATATTTTATTTTTTGTTTATAATTAATAAAGAATAAAGTTGATAAATATAAAATTTATAAGCACAGCTCTATACTTATATCAATGAAGCAATGTATTCTATTGCAATGTCAATAGTAATTGGATTATAACTCTGTTCTCAATGGCTGTGTATAACAAATACCTAGATTACTGTAATAAAATATAAATTTATTATAAGTTGCAGAGTAATAGCTATATACTAACAAATTCAACTCTTTCAAATAAAATAAACTAAGTATCAATAATCACAGGAACAATAGTACCTATAGATAAGGTAATATGTTTACAAATATTCTTTCTATTATATGTACTGTATGGATAAAGTATGCAAGATAAAATACTAAGTACAGGGACAGTAATATGGGTGATCTAATCAATCTTAGTAATACAAAATCAATTATAATTCCTGTACTTAAAAAGGAAGTAACTGTTAGTTACTCAAGTACTCCATAATAAATATAAATTAAATAAACAGAGTTACAGTATGCTCGACCTATCGAGCTAACTCAATTATTAAAACTTAACTAATATAATTTACAGAGGTATATTATTAACTCAAGACAATTTTCCAAGATCATGTAAATATTTCTTTTACGGTCAAGCTTAAACATTATTATTATAATACAAGTAAACAAAGAAGAAAATAAATTACAGTAAGGCACTGTAAGCATAAGATAACTGAAAGGACTGTTTAACAACTCATGTTTTAAGTTAGGGTTTGAACCCTGTAAAAAAAAAAAATTTAACAGAAGTATGGAACCAAGGGTTTTAATCCCTTATTCCAAGTTATCTCTCGACCGTAGCCTTTACACAGTAAAGCTAAGTGAATAGTTTTAAAATACCACTTAAGCCACGACTTCAACAATTCCTTAAAACAGAATTTAAATACATTTACGGCTAGAGCCAGAGCACCTTCGTGCAGCACAAGGGCTCCCATATAAGATTAAATAACAAAACAAAGTAGCAGGTAAACTGAAACCCCAAGGGTGACAGTTCGTAACCATGCAACCAGCTTTGTTCCAAATGGACCAAGCAAAGAGGAACGACCATGGTTAAAACCAGGCTTACCCGTAAACCCCGAACTGATTTCGCCACCTCGCACAGCCAAGCAGAGGAAGGAACCGACCTGTAACAAGAAGAGTATCATATTAAGACCATTTCGAAATGAGTTCATATTATGTATTCTAAGTAAAATAATGAATAGAAGAAGGACCGACAGTCCTATTACCAGTTTTGTTATGAGATACAACCACCATCGAACTATGTAGCAACCACGATTTCAAGTAGGAAAGCCTTCTGCAGAAAGGGAGAATAGGGTTAACAACGTAGCATACATCCAAATGCTGTCCCGAGGAACAATACTTCAGCACTCACGAAGGAGGAAGGCGTTTACAGTCGAGTTGGAAACGGCGAGGGAGAGAACTCTGAGAATGTTATTAACAACCTTCATAAAACACTAGATAATGTTACAACAACACCCTTGTACAGGCAGTGGATGAGCATTCAAGGAGGATAGCAGTTGGGAGGCTGTCATAGGGCAAGGTAATGACAATGCCTTGAGAATAATCGCAGCAGAGTCGAGAATGCTCGAAAGTGACGGAAGAATGGTGAAGTTAGGGTTTGAATGTGGCTCTTTAACAATTGAATGCATGGATAAGGAATCGCCACGTTACCACGTCAAATTTTTCACGATGTGGGTAAATTTGTATAGTCATAGCATTCCAGCTTTTCTAGAAAATGATTTCCAATCATTTAAACTTATTCAAAGTTCCACTTTATGTCACCATGCACGTATTCATGAGCACCTAAGGATTTATAACCAAATATTTTGTTAGTAATCATCGAGGTTGTAAGAAATCATACGACCCTTGTGAACACAATTATGGTTTATAAAACAAAGTATATCTTTTCCTATATCATAACTTAAGCCTTTGCATACCTTCTCTCCTTACTATAACGTTACTATCAAACGTTTATAATCACAAAATGACAAGAGTCTTATAATGTATGACTTAAGAGAAGAGTAGTAACATCATTCTCTTAGCGAGAACCTTGCTTACAAGTATCTACTTTGTTATTCTAAAAATTGTAAAGTAAATAAGGAAGAGTTATTATTTAACCAAGTATATTTACGCTTGCAAAGAAGATAAGGAGGCCAATTGGTGAAGGAGGATAGAATGCAGGTTTAAAGTAAACTCTTAGACTTGTTAAGTGTGAAGATATATACTATGATTCAGTTGTTTAGAGACTTGGCCTTTATTCCTTATGCCAATTCTTTTATCTTAATCAAAAGCTAGGTTATTATTAAGACATGAAAATAAATTTTGTTTACATAATCTAACCATGGTAAGTAGATTCATACTTATGGTAGTCACTTACCTAAATGATTTAGCATGGAACTAATGGAGTTGCATGAAAGTATGTTAGGTCTCCTTAAGCCTAAAGGTTTACCTTGAGATTATGAACAATATTACTAACCTTAAATAGATTATATTTCTCCAAACAATTATAGTATAAAGGAATATAAAACCTCCAACACTAGCATAAATTATGTGATTGCAGTATTCAATGAGGTTATAATCCCCCTAAACTTGGGAGAAATGAAAGTAAGAATTTGATACATAAACTCTATAGCACTGTGTAGTATTATTTTCAGACATGGCATAATTTAGTAAGATGGACAAATAAAAGAATAGACTTTGATCTTACTTTTCTGCCTGTAAAGAATTATTTAAAGTATTTTATAATACAATTGACAACCTTGGTAGACATGAAACAGTTCTGTAAACTTTAAGGACTATAGTATTATGGTGACTAGAAAGAAAACAGTTGCAACCATTCTTGATGATTTAAATTTTATCCCTTAAGAAAAAAAAAATATAGAGACAGTGAAGTAGTTATACCTTGATCACCTTGAATTTTGTTTAGTATACATTCTTTACTGAGTTCACTGTTTGTGACAGATTTATTTCAAATGCTTTAAAAATTTACAGCAAGTAGTGCCAAAGCTTCTTACCTGTAGTCTGTAAAGAACAGGGAAAACTCTCTGCATTAGCTCGAAAGCTAAGTAAGCCCAGTTTTTGCATGATAGTCTCATCTTCTGGTCGCAAAAAGAACAAAATCAGTAAACTGAAAAGAACTGTTCTATCGCTAAATACAACCAACAAACAATGAATTTAATAACATATAACTAATCAAACAATTAGTGACTGCATTTATTTGAATTATATGTTTTTTAAAAATTTTAAATTTTTCGGAAAATTTAGGGTTTTGACATGTGGTATCAGAGCATGGTTCAAATACTAGGCCTTGATGCGGCCCAACTAGTTTCCATAGAACAGTAAAATAATATACTAACCTATATTCTGTTTTATGTAAAGAGCAGAAAATTTCTTTTTCTGAATCTAACAGGCAGGTATGGAAAAGCTAGGAGAATACGCTCAGGAGGAGTCTCCAAACACCGAGACAAGACAATTATACAGAGAACCTATGTTAGAAGAGGTAACTGCTCACTCCTCAGAGCTGATGCAGACTATAAAGGATTTGAAGACTGAAATGGAATCAGTCAAGAAGGACAATGAGAGGATTTTGAAGACTCATGAGGAGTTGAACCAAATTTTGATGGAAAAATTCCAGACTGAAGGGAGGAGCAAAAGATCCGAATCTGAGGAAGCTAGCCATAAGAAAGGATCTAAAAGGATGAAGCTGGAAAAAGCTGAAAGCAGTTCATCATCTGAAGGGTTCACGGAACAACAAATCTACCACACTACTAGTGACAGTAGTGAGGCTGAGTTGTATGACAGAAAGAAAAAGTACAGACCATATGAGGAGATCTCAGGAGAGTTCAAAAAAATAAAGCCCCCAACTTTTAATGGAGATACTGAAAAAGGGGAAGAAGCAGAGTCCTGGTTATCCGGGATGAGGAAGTATTTTCAGATATACAACTATTCAAGTCAGCTGAAGGCAAGAATGGCAATCTATAATATCTCTGGAAAAGAAGACATATGGTGGCAAGATCTGAAGAGAGTCAAGGGTATCAAGGAAAAATAAGTTAATTGGAGCACCTTTAAAAGGTACTTCAAGAAGAAATTTCTGTCCAAACAATATTATGAAGAAAGAGCTAAAGAATTTTACGAATTGAAGTTAGTTTCCATGACTATGAAGGATTTAAATAGTAAATTCCTAAGCTTGCTGAGGTATGTACCTTACTTAGTAGATGAGAAACCTAAAGTGCAGTGGTTTCTTAGTTTTCTACCATACCACATCAAGGACAGAATTGAGTATGATAACCCGAAGACTCTGGAAGAAGCCATGAGGAAGGAAAATTTCTGTTTTGAACAGAACAAGAAGAAAGAAGGTATAGCTAACTGGAAGGCTAAAAAGAACAGTAATCAGCCGGAGTTTAAGAAGAAAGAAGTTGTACCCCAGAAGAATTTCAAGAATAATAAGAACATAAATTATTTTAAACGTAAAAATTTCCAAGGAAATAGAAATGGTGCTTCTAATAATTCCAATAATTCAAATAACTTTAAGGGCAAGGAGGCGGCAAACAATCATGGGAATTTCACTAAGAATTTTGAACGAAAGGAGCCTGTTAAGTGCTGGGAATGTAATGGCCCGTACTATGCCTTAGTATGCCCAAACCGGAAAAAGTCAATCAGCAATATTCACACTGTGCAAGAGGAAATGACCGTTGGATAATTTGCGAGGACTATGCCCCGAATAAATGAAGCTTTGGAGAACCGCCAAGCTGACTATCAGACTTCCATGGTGGAAGTGGAAGGTATGGTTAACCAAACCCCTGTAACCATTTTAATTGATCCAGGAGCTAGTCTTAGTTACATTTCACCTCAGATAGTGGAAAAGTGTAAATTCACTGTTGAAAAGTTTGATAGTTCCTGGTTAGTTCAATTAGCCACTGGGGCAAAAAGGAAAGTAACCTGTTATGTGAAAGAATGTGCTTTATTTATGGATGATTTTAAAACTACAGTTAAGCTTAATGTTTTGCCACTTGGCTCGTATGATTTACTGATTGGTATGGATTGGTTAGAGCAGTATAAGGTAGTTTTAAACTGTTACGACAAAACCTTTACGTGCGTAAATAGTAATGAACAACCAGTAATGGTTAAAGGTATTCCTAGGAAAACTGTAATCAGGTAGATTTCTGCCTTACAACTTAAAAGAGCAGTTAGGAAAGGGTGTAAAGACTATGCTGTAACCATTACAGATGAGGCAAGTAAGTCTGAAAAAGATAAGTTGAAAATAGAAGATATTCCTATTTTAAATGAATTTACTGATGTTTTTCCAGATGAAATTCCAGGATTACCTCCTAGGAGGGAACTGGATTTCACTATTGAGCTGGTGCCAGGTGCTGTACCTAGCTCGAAAGCTCCGTATCGAATGAATATTTTAGAACTTAATGATCTAAAATCACAATTAAAAGAATGAATAGATAAGAAGTATATTCGACCCAGTGTGTCTCCTTGGGGAGCACCGATCATTTTTTTCAAAAAGAAAGACGAAACTATGCAATTATGCATAGACTACCATCAACTAAACAAGATGACTATTAAAAAAAGATATCCGTTGCCCCGCATAGATGATCTATTTGATCAGCTACGTGGAGCTATGGTGTTCTCAAAGATAGACCTGAGATAAGGATATCATCAGGTAAGAATTAAATATGAGGACATCTTCAAGACAACCTTCAGAACAAGGTATGGACATTACGAATTTGTCATAATGCCATTTGGGCTTACCAATGCCCCAACTATCTTTATGTGCTTAATGAATAATATAATGCATAAATACTTAGATAAATTTGTTGTCGTGTTTATCGATGGCATTTTAATTTACTCTAAAACTGAAGCAGAACATAAAGAACACTTAAAAATAGTTTTACAAGAATTACGAGAGCAACAGCTCTTTGCGAAGTTTAGCAAGTGTGACTTCTTTAAGGATGAAATCCAGTATTTAGGTCACGTAGTGACTAAAGAAGGGATTTCAGTCGATCTTGAAAAGATTCGGGCAATCGAAGATTGGCCAGTTCCAAAGGACGTAACAGATGTTAGGTCATTTATGGGAATTACCGGTTATTACCGGAGATTTATTGAAGGCTTTTAAAAAATAGCTAATTCGATCACTTCTTTGCAAAAGAAAGGCAAGAAATTCGATTGGAACTTAAAATGTGAAGAAAGTTTAAAAAAATTAAAAACCTTATTAACAAGTGCGCCTGTTCTAAGAATAGCAGATCCTAATAAGGATTTTTTGGTATGCACAGATGCCTGTAATGATGGTTTAGGCGGTGTGCTAACTCAAGACGGGCATGTCATTGCCTATGAGTCCAGGAAGTTAAAAATCCATGAAAAGAATTACGCGACTTATGATCTAGAACTTGCGACTGTTATACATGCCCTAAAAATGTGGTGACATCATTTAATAGGCAGAAAGTTTACTTTAATGACTGATAATAAAGGTCTGAAATACCTTTTAGATCAGCCAAACTTAAATGCAAGACAAGCAAGGTGGTTAGCCTTCTTGAGTGAATATGATTTTTAAATCCAACACATAAAGGGCAAGGAAAATAAGGTGGCTGATGCTTTAAGCAGAAATGAAAAGCTGAACTTTACAGCAGCAATCAGCACTTATGCTTCTGATTTAAATGAACAGCTTACAGAAGGGGTGAAACAGGATGAAAACGATCAAAAATTACAAATTACAGCTAAAGAAGAACCTACATAAAGCTTAATAAAAGGTTATAGTCTAAATAAAGATGGATTTTTATTGTTTAAGGATAAATTGTATGTGCCTAATGTGCCTAAGGTTAAGTTTTTAATTCTGGACGAAGTTCATAAAACACCTTACTCAGGACATCCAGGTTACCAAAAGACTGTAACCATGTTAAGAAAAGAATATTTTTGGCCTAATATGAAATCTGAAGTAGCTGAATATATAGCTAGATGTTTGGACTGTCAACAAGTGAAAACAGAACACCAACATCCAACTGGTTTACTGCAACCTTTGCCTATTCCTAGTTGGAAATGGGAGATAATCAGCTTAGATTTTATTACTGGATTGCCCAGAAATCATAATTAGAATGACTCAATTATGGTGGTGGTAGATAAATTAAGCAAAGCAACACATTTCATTCCTGTTAAAACTACTTACAAGGCTGCCAACATAGCTGACATATTCTTAAAGCAGATTTTTCGATTACATGGTGTACCGAAGGTTATCATTTCAGACAGGGATCCTAAATTCATAGGGAATTTTTGGAAATCCTTGTTTAAGGGATTAAACACAACACTGAATTTCAGCACCTCCTTCCATCCTCAAACTGATGGACAGAATGAAAGAGTGAATCAGGTGCTGGAGGATTTGTTAAGAATGTATGTTAAGGATCATCCAGGTAAGTGGGAGGACTACTTGCATTTAGCAGAATTTGCATATAATAATAACTACCAGTCATCAGCTAAGTTCAGTCCTTTTGAAATTTTGTATGGGCGTAAATGCAACACTCCTATCTCTTGGAATAATCCAATAGATAGATTAGTGTTAGGACCGGAATTATTAAAAGAAATGGAAGAGATTGTGAAGCAAGTGCAGGAAAATTTGAAAGTGGCCCAGGATCGGCAAAAGAGCCAAGCAGATTTAAAAAGAACTCCCAAAGAGTTCCAGGTAGGTGAGCACGTTTTTATAAAGGTAAGACCAAAGAAAAGCTCTCTAAGATTGGGGAGTTGTGCAAAGCTAGCACCACGCTACTGTGGTCTGTTTGAAATTTTATCTAGAATTGGTCAAGTTGCATATCAATTAGCGTTACCACCTAATTTGAAGGTGCATAATGTTTTTCATATCTCTGTTTTGAAAAAGTATGTTCATGATGCTACTCATGTGGTGGATTGAAATGTTGTACAGGTGGAACCAGAAGGAGAAATTCTGGTGGAACCAGACTGTATCCTCAGGAGGAGGGAAATTACTCTGCGGAACCGCACCATTGGACAGGTGAAGGTGCAATGGAAGCACCTTAGTCCTGAAGAGGCTACTTGGGAACTGGAAAGTAAGATGCGGGAGGCATACCCAAATTTGTTCCAGGAGGTTGCAAAGGGTGAAGAATAAGTAACATCGATGACGATGTTACATTTTAAGGGGGTGTGTATGTCACATACCCCAATTTTGTAAAATAATGTTAATTGTTTTAATTATATTCCTGAGACATTATGTTAAATTTAATGCTAAGTAGGAATTGATGACTCAGTAGAGTCAACCGAAGTGGAATGTAATTCAGAATATTTTATTATTAATAAATAAAATGTGGAGACAATAGCATGGGAGAGCTGTTAAAAAGAGGTTTCTGGTCAAACTAGTGGATGGAACTAGGTGGAGGAAAAAAGACAAGTGGCAACATCCTCAAACACTTCCTAAGTTGTAGGTGGAAACTTCCATATAATTGGGGTCATGATCCCCCAAGAAAGTGGGATCAGAGCAGGTGGCTCATTAAATGACAAGTAACCCAAAAAGACCTAGGCAATCTTTTAAAAGTACCCAATGAATAGAGCTGAGGTTGCTCATATATTTTCCAGAGAGAAATCATTCAGGTGAATGATATTCAGGAAATTCATGGGGAAAAAGGGGAAGAACAATAAGGAAGTTGTTTGAGAGGAATGTTGGAGTAACTTGGTTTATTACAGCTTGTTAGCTGGAGAACTTACTGATAAGTTCATATTTGGTACTGAGTTTGAAGACTGGTATTTGACTACTGCTGCACCTAGTTCCATCCAGGGAGACCAGAGCAAGCTCGGGGGTCTTGAGGAGTCGCTGTTTGAGCGCTCTCCAGGAGTTGGTAGGGAGGAACGACCTCCCATTGCTGTTGTTGTCCCAGTTCCAGAACAGGTTCTGCCATCTATTTAATCTTTGCTTAATATCTGTTTATGATTGAATGATAGATTGTAATTTTATAGTATAATAAATTTGATGGATTAGTAATGAAGTGTTCTTAGTTTAATTCTATAATGAAATATTTTTGATGAGAATTACAATTCCACCTATGTTTTTCCACATCTGGTGTTACCAGACCGTACTCCAACATAGGGGTAAATTTACAATAAAAGTAGTATGATTGAAAACATAGAATGGTATGTGATGGAATTATAGAGTAGTTTATTTATGTTGTTTTTCAGAAGATTTATCTTAGTATCAAGAATAACATTAATCTATACAGAAAAACTATCAAGTCTTTTTAGAAACAGAGAAATATATGAACTGTTTACCGATGATAACATGTACCAGTAGAAAAAAGGAAGTTCTTGTTACTTTAGTTACTTCAGCAACCTAATTGCTTTATAGATTTACAGTCTACTTCTTTCTAGACTTAATCACTGTTTATATAAGAATTAAGTGGAAAGAGTGAACAGTTAGAATTTTGAATGAATCCTACAGCTATTTTAGTTTGTAGCAGGGTTCACATGTAAAAAGATATATATATATATATATTATAAGTTACACATTCAAATTCTATTCTATTAGTTAAACATAAACAAAAATGTATATCTGTGAACTTATAGCTTTCAAAATAAATACTGTGTAAGATAATAACTGTACAGTAACTAGATTAGTTCTTTTATGAGTAAATTTTATAATTATTAGCTTGTCGTTTAAATGAGATGCTATAGAATACCGAAAGTGTTTCTTAAAGGCATAAGTTATTTAGTATAGAAAAGGTAAGAACACAGTAAATAAATAATATTTTATTTTGTGTTTATAATTAATAAAGAATAAAGTTGATAAATATAAAATTTATAAGCACAACTCTATACTTATATCAATGAAGCAATGTATTCTATTACAATGCCAATAGTAACTGGATTAGAACTCTGTTCTCAATGGCTGTGTATAATAGATACCTAAATTACTGTAATAAAATATAAATTTATTATAAGTTGCAGATTAATAGCTATATAATAACAAATTCAACTCTTTCAAATAAAATAAACTAAGTATCAATAATCATAGGAACAATAGTACCTATAGATAAGGTAATATGTTTACAAATATTCTTTCTATTATATGTACTGTATGGATAAAGTATGCAAGTTAAAATACTAAGTACAAGGACAGTAATATGGGTGATCTAATCAATCTTAGTAATACAAAATCAATTATAATTCCTGTACTTAAAAAGGAAGTAACTATTAGTTACTCAAGTACTCCATAATAAATATAAATTAAATAAACAAAGTTACAGTATGCTCGACCTATCGAGCTAAGTCAATTATTAAAACTTAACTAATATAATTTACAGATGTATATTATTAACTCAAGACAATTTTCCAAGATCATGTAAATATTTCTTTTATGGCCGAGCTTAAACATTATTATTATAATACAAGTAAACAAAGAAGAAAATAAATTACAGCAAGGCACTGTAAGCTTAAGATAACTGAAAGGACTGTTTAACAACTCATGTTTTAAGTTAGGGTTGAACCCTGTAAAAAAAAAAAACATTAACAGAAGTATGGAACCAAGGGTTTTAAGCCCTTATTCCAAGTTATCTCTCGACCGTAGCCTTTACACAGCAAATCTAAGTGAATATTTTTAAAAGGCTACTTAAGCCATGGCTTCAACAAGTCCTTAAAATAGAATTGAAATACATTTACGGCTAGAGCTAGAGCACCTTCGTGCAGCACAAGGGATCCCATACAAGATTAAATAACAAAACGAAGTAGCAGGTAAACCGAAACCCCAAGGGTGACAGTTCGTAACCATGCAACCACCTTTGTTCCAAATGGAACAAGAAAAGAGGAACAACCATGGTTAAAACCATGCTTACCCGTAAACCCCGAACTGATGTCGCCACCTTGCACAACCAAGCAGAGGAAGGAACTGACCTGTAATAAGAAGAGTATCATATTAAGACCATTTCGAAATGAGTTCATATTATGTATTCTAAGTAAAATAATGAATAGAAGAAGGACTGGAAGTCCTCTTACCAATTTTGTTATGAGATACAACCACCATCGAACTATGTAGCAACCACGATTGCAAGTAGGAAAGCCTTCTGCAGAAAGGGAGAATAGGGTTAACAACGCAGCATACATCCAAATGCTGTCCTGAGGAACAATACTTCAGCACTCACGAAGGAGGAAGGCGTTTATAGTCGAGGGTTTAGACATGGAAACGGTGAGGGAGAGAACTCTGAGAATATTATTAACAACCTTCGTAAAACACCAGATAATGTTACAACAGCACCCTTGTACAGGCAGTGGATGAGCATTCAAGGAGGATAGTGGTTGGAAGGCTGTCACAGGGCAAGGTAATGACAATGCCTTGAGAATAATAGTAGTAGAGTGGAGAATGCCCGAAAGCGATGGAAGAATGGAGAAGTTAGGGTTTGAATGTGGCTCTTTAACAATCAAATGCATGGATAAGGAATCGCCACATTACCACGTCAAATTTTTCACGCTGTGGGTAAATTTGTATAGTCATAGCATTCCAGCTTTTCTAGAAAATGATTTCCAATCATTTAAAATTATCCAAAGTTCCACTTTATGTCAGCATGCACGTATTCATGAGCACCTAAGGATTTATCACCAAATATTTTGTTAGTAATCATCGAGGTCGTAAGAAATCATACGACCCTTGTGAACACAATTATGGTTTATAAAACAAAGTATATCTTTTCCTATATCGTAACTTAAGCCTTTGCATACCTCCTCTCCTTACTATAACGTTACTATCAAATGTTTATAATCACAAAATGAAAAAGTCTTATAAAGTATGACTTAAGAGAAGAGTAGTAACATTATTCTCTTAGCGAGAACCTTGCTTACAAGTATCTACTTTGTTATTCTAGTAATTGTAAAGTAAATAAGGAAGAGTTATTATTTAACCAAGTATATTTACGCTTGCAAAGAAGATAAGGAGGCCAATTGGTGAAGGAGGATAGAATGTAGATTTAAAGTAAACTCTTAGACTTGTTAAGTGTGAAGATATATACTATGATTCAGTTGTTTAGAGACTTGGCCTTTATTCCTTATGCCAATTCTTTTATCTTAATCAAAAGCTAGGTTATTATTAAGACATGAAAAGAAATTTTGTTTACATAATCTAACCATGGTAAGTAGATTCTTACTTATGGTAGTCACTTACCTAAATGATTTAGCATGGAACTAATGGAGTTGCATGAAAGTATGTTAGGTCCCCTTAAGCCTAAAGGTTTACCTTGAGATTATGAACAATATTACTAACCTTAAATAGATTATATTTCTCCAAACAATTATAGTATAAAGGAATATAAAACCTCCAACACTAGCATAAATTATGTGATTGCAGTATTCAATGAGGTTATAATCCCCCTAAACTTGGGAGAAATTAAAGTAAGAATTTGATACATAAACTCTATAGCACTGTGTATTATTCTTTTCAGACATGGCATAATTTAGTAAGATGGACAAATAAAAGAATAGACTTTGATCTTACTTTTCTTCCTGTAAAGAATTATTTAAAGTATTTTATAATACAATTGACAACCTTGGTAGACATGAAACAGTTCTGTAAACTTTAAAAACTATAGTATTATGGTGACTAGAAAGAAAACAGTTGCAACCATTCCTGATGATTTAAATTTTATCCCTTAAGAAAAAAAAAATATAGAGACAGTGAAGTAATTATACCTTGATCACCTTGAATTTTGTTTAGTATACATTCTTTACTGAGTTCACTGTTTGCGACAAATATTATTTCAAATGCTTTAAAAATTTACAGCAAGTAGCGCCAAAGCTTCTTACCTGTAGTCTGTAAAGAACAGGAAAAACTCTCTGCATTAGCTCGAAAGCTAAGTAAGCCCAGTTTTTGCATGACAGTCTCACCTTCTGGTCGCAAAAAGAACAAAATCAGTAAACTG
Source organism: Pseudotsuga menziesii (assembly GCA_001517045.1). Taxonomy (NCBI): domain Eukaryota; kingdom Viridiplantae; phylum Streptophyta; class Pinopsida; order Pinales; family Pinaceae; genus Pseudotsuga; species Pseudotsuga menziesii. The sequence goes on along the minus strand of LPNX010702901.1, from coordinate 259,426 downwards.
AAAAGAATTGTTCTATCGCTAAATACAACCAACAAATAATGAATTTAATAACATATAACTAATAAAACAATTAGTGACTGCATTTATTTGAATTATATGCTTTTTAAAAATTTTAAATTTTTCAAAACATTTGGGGTTTTGACACTACCACCAAAAAACCTCAAAAGAGCATCCTAGCACAGACTATAGGATCTCCCATGATATTTTCTATTTGGTCAGGAAAAGAGTGTCTTGCAACCTGCAATAACTCTAAAGAGCATCCCAGGAATTTTACGAGCATATAGCTCAACCTATCGGATCTCCAGGGCTGATTACATGCCTCTAGTAGCAAAACCTGGAAAGAGCATCCTACCACAGACTATAGGATCTCCCAAGATCTTTTCTATGCTACCTGTAGAAAAACCTCAAAAGAGCATCCTAGCACAGACTATAGGATCTCCCAGGATATTTTCTATGCTACGTGCATAACTTATCCATGGCCAGCCTATAGCAAAACATCGAAAGAGCATCTGAGCGCAGACTATCGGATCTCTCAGGATATTTTACATGCTATCTGTAAAATATATCCACAGAGTATCATCCTGATACTAATCTCAGCATCAAATTGATGCATATCATCATCATATCATCATCCTGATCATCATCATAGCAGAAACGAAAGCATCATCCATATGCTCATCACACAGTGCTTACATCCATAGCCATGGGAAGGATCCTCCTACCATGCTTGGAATGGCTCCTGCAAATGTGTCCCATCACTTCTTCCTCAAAGTATATTCTATCTGAAGAACACTAAGCCTCTCTCTGAAGTACTCAAACTTCACCCTGTCTAGTGGTTTGGTCAACACATCTGCTATCTGCTCATCTGTCGCAACATACTGGAGCTTCACTGCTCCTCTCTACACCATATCCCTGATATAGTGATATTTGATCTTGATATGCTTCTACCAGTTGTGGAACATCGGGTTCTCAGACAACTTCACACAACTATGGTTGTCATAGAAGATATAGGTAGCATCCAATGGGAGATCAAATAACTCAGAAAGTAGCTTCCTGAGCCATACTGCCTCACAACTAGTCGAACAAGCTGTGACATACTCTGCTTCGGCTGTAATCAGTGCTACAAAGGATTGCTTCCTACTAAACCAAGAGATCACACCTGATCCCATACTGAAGCAACACCCCGAGGTGATCTTTTTATCTGCAGCAATGATTGCCCAATATGAATCAACATAAACCTCCAGGTAAAAATTTTGATTCACATCATACTTAAGCCCATAATCAATCGTACCCTTCAGGTACCTTAGAATATTCTTTACAATAGACAGGTGAACATGTTTAGGATTTGTCAGAAACTGGCTCAAGGTATTCATTACAAAGCAAATATCTGGTCTCGTGTTCGTTAGGTACATCAAGGACCCAATCATCTGATGATACATTGTCACATCAACTGACTATGATGAAACATCACTCAATAGCTTTAGGTTCGATACCATAGGTGTGGACATGGCCTTGTAGTCCATCATTCCGAACCGCTTTAGTATTTCTACTACATACTTCCCTTGTCCAAGGAAGATTACATCTACACTCTTATTTGTAGACAGGTGAACATGTTTAGGATTTGTCAGAAACTGGCTCAAGGTATTCATTACAAAGCAAATATCTGGTCTCGTGTTCGTTAGGTACATCAAGGACCCAATCATCTGACGATACATTGTCACATCAACCGACTATGATGAAACATCACTCAATAGCTTTAGGTTCGATACCATAGGTGTGGACATGGCCTTGTAGTCCATCATTCCGAACCGCTTTAGTATTTCTACTACATACTTCCCTTGTCCAAGGAAGATTACATCTACACTCTTATTTGTAGACAGGTGAACATGTTTAGGATTTGTCAGAAACTGGCTCAAGGTATTCATTACAAAGCAAATATCTGGTCTCGTGTTCGTTAGGTACATCAAGGACCCAATCATCTGACGATACATTGTCACATCAACCGACTATGATGAAACATCACTCAATAGCTTTAGGTTCGATACCATAGGTGTGGACATGGCCTTGTAGTCCATCATTCCGAACCGCTTTAGTATTTCTACTACATACTTCCCTTGTCCAAGGAAGATTACATCTACACTCTTATTTGTAGACAGGTGAACATGTTTAGGATTTGTCAGAAACTGGCTCAAGGTATTCATTACAAAGCAAATATCTGGTCTCGTGTTCGTTAGGTACATCAAGGACCCAATCATCTGACGATACATTGTCACATCAACCGACTATGATGAAACATCACTCAATAGCTTTAGGTTCGATACCATAGGTGTGGACATGGCCTTGTAGTCCATCATTCCGAACCGCTTTAGTATTTCTACTACATACTTCCCTTGTCCAAGGAAGATTACATCTACACTCTTCCATACCTCCATACCTAGAAAGTAATGCATCATTCCCAAGTCCTTCATCTCAAACTCAGTAGAAATATTTCTCTTTGTGTTGGCAATCAATCTATCCTCACCTGTCACAAATAGGTCATCCACATATAATAGGAGTATCATAAGATTTCCTTCCTCAACCTTGTAGTAAAGGTTGGAATCTGCTTTACTCTTGGTAAAGGCCAAACTTGATAAGAAGCTATCAATCCTGCCATACCATGTCCTAGGAGCTTGCTTCAAGCCATACAAGGATTTCTTCAATATAAACACATATGAATCCCTATCATGTGTCTCAAAACCAAGTGGCTTCTCCACATACACTTCCTCTTCGACTACACTATTCAAGAAAGATGTCTTGACATCCATCTGGTTTATCTTCCACTTCATCACTGTAGCTAGGGAAAGTACTGTTCTGATGGAAGTATATATAGCTACAGGAGCAAAAGTATCTTCATAATATATCCCCTCTTTTTGGGAGAAGCCACGAGCAACAAATCTTGCCTTGTATTTCTCTATGCTACCATATGCAGCTTGCTTGATCTTATAGATCCACTTGGAATTCACAATAGACTTCCCATTTGGTCTTGGGACCACTTCCCAAACATAATTCTTCATGATCGACTAGTATTCCTTGACCATGGCATCCTTCCATTCTTTCTTTTTCGTAGCTTCTTCATAACTAGAAGGTTCTTTGTTCATAATGTCACAGAGTAAGGAAACATAGCTAGTGTGTGATCTTGTCTTTTTCCTTTCTCTGTGTTCTTATTCTGGAATACCATACCTTTATGCATCTTGAATGAGCTCTGTAGTCCATGCAGGTTTCCTTTTGTGAGAGTTCTTCTCACGGGGTGGATCTATAGGTTCTTGTGGATCTTCTATTTCACGATCCACTTCTGGAGTTGCTTCATTCATGGTGGTGTCTTGTATTCTGGATACTCTTGGTTCTTCATTGTCTTCAACAAGTGTCTTCCTTGATTTGATGTATGCTGAATCTTCATCAAAAGTCACATCCCTACTGATGCCAATCTTCTTTAATATTGGAAAGTAGATTCTGTATGCCTTTGAGCTTTCACTGTAATCCATAAATATACCCTTCTTTCTTGAAGGATCTAACTTTGTCCTCTTTTCTTTTGGGACATGTGTATATATTGGGAAACCAAATATCCTGAGATGGTTAGCCTATGGTTTCTTACCAAATATATTGTGAGGTGTTCTGTTTTGTACATATACAACTATCCTTGCTGCTTTTGCCCATAGGTGCATGGGTAGATCTTGGTCATGAAGCATTGCCCCTGCTGCTTCCATGATTGTTCTATTCTTCCCTTCTACAACCACATTCTATTATGGATTGTAAGGATTGGTCACCTCCCTCTTAATCCCTGAATCACTGAATAACTTCTTGAATTTCCTTGAATTGAATTCTCCACCATTGTCAGATCTAAAGATCTTGATGTTCTTATCAGTTTGATTCTATATCAAGGCTTTCAATTCCTTGAACTTATCAAACACTTCATCTTTATTCTTCAAGAAATAAACCCAAGTCTTCTGAGAGAAATCATCAATGAAGAAAACATAATATACATACCCACTCAGAGAACTGGATGACATTGGACCGCATACATCGGAGTGGATAATATCCAAGATTCCTTTTTCCTTGCTTTCACTGCTTGGAAATGCCCTCTTTGTGTTCTCTTTTTTTGCACATCCTTTGCAGATACCTTCATGTTTTGACTTGACTTTAGGAAGAAATTCTATTTCTTTTCTTGCAATTGGTAGTGCTCTATATTGCACATGTTAAAGCCTTCTATGCCAAAGTTCACTTGGCTCTATGGATTCATGAACCATGGCATGTTCAAGTTGTCCCTTCAATTTGTACAATCCTCCCTCTTTCTCTCCAATCACTACTGCATCATCAATGGTCTTAACTTTAGGCCACACAAGTACTTGGACATCCAAAAATGAAAATCTCATCCCTTTTGCATCCAAAGATGATATATAGAGAAGATTCTTTTTGATTCCAGGTACATATAAAACTTCTTGCATCTTTAAGGACTTCCCAGAGTCTAGTTTGTAGGAGGCTTCACCACTTCCTTTTATAGGATATTGGTAGTCATCTCCAAGTTTTACCTTATGAGGTGACTCATGTTTAGATAGATCTATAAAGGATTCTTTAAACCTAGTCATGTGTTTGGAAGCCCCACTATCAATAAGCCAAACATCATATCCATGAGAAATAGTACCCGTGAGAGCAGAGATCAAGACATATTCATCGTCACTTGAAGAGTCTTCACTTTCTTATCTAGTATTCTTCTTGGGAGGTTCATTATCTTTGGCAACATGAGCATTGTTGATGTATTTGTAACTTCGAAATGTATTCATCTATGTATCTTATGTCTTGTAACCCGATGTTTATTGCAGGGTGTATCTATTATGTAATTGAGTCATGTTGTCATGCCCCGATGTTCCAATCGGGAGGATCTATTATGTAAACAAGTCATGTCAAGTCATTGTGGGTAACCCTCTGATTGTCTAAGGGTTAAAGTCCCTGCAGTTCAGGGGCAATAGGGTTATTAGACTCTCCTAGTAGAGGTCGGCCCTAGTAGGGTTTTAGTCATGCCGAGATTAGTATAAATAGAGAACTAGAGTCTCTATTTATCACACAACTCATACACACTCAAGTGTAGCGCATAGTTGAGGAAGGAGAAGACACTGGGTCTAGATAAGAAGAAGGATACTGCTGTTGGAAATCACTTACTGTTTTTGGGATTTTCTATTTTGGTGCTGATTCTATCTCTGAGGAAGTTGTGAAGTTTTCTCTTTTATGGTTTCCTCGAGGAAAAACATTGTGTTCATTGTCTCTTGTGTTTAATTGCTATGCTTGTTATTCTCTCAGTTAAAGATCCTAATAATGCTAGCTTAATGTTGAAAAACTAACATGGTATCAGATCTAACCTGAGAAGAAGACACTATGCAGATGATGGAACTAGGGCTTCCTAATTTGTGGATCTTCCTCCACAGATTTTCAGCAAAAGTAAGGTGGAATAACTCTCATCCTTAGGGGACATCTTTCTGTCGAAGCAGAATCCAATTATGAGGTTTTTCAGTTTTGGACCTGACTCTACTGCCAAAAATTAGGGCTTTTCACAGAAGAGGAATTTTTCAGTGAGCCCAAGCCTGGATTGATCTCCTCCCCAAAATCGAATTTAAGGATAAATTTCAAGGCATTTGGGTGGACAAAAATTTGGAAAAGCAAAATCCTAATCTACTCCTAAACTAGCTCTACAGGATTTCAGCTCAAGTTTCAGATCTGACATCTTGACCCTGGTAAGATCTAAAATATTTTGTATTTCCATTTGAGGTTCTCTGTTAAGATGTCTCATCATACCAAGCTTGATGAAAAGCTTGAGGGAGCTGATAACTTCCGAGCCTGGAAGTATAGGATCTCCTTGGTCTTGGAAGAAAATGAATTAGACTCCTACATCCATGAGGAGGTTCCAGTTCCAGAGGGAGATGAGGAAAAGGCCTTACATAAGAAGAATATGGTTATGGAAAAGAGGATAATTGCTGATTCTATCAAGGATCACCTTATCCCACAGGTGTCCCCTCTCAAGACACCTAAAGCTATGTTTGATGCCCTAACCAAATTGTTTGAAGGGAAAGAACATAAACCAGAAGATGACTCTGAGGAATCAACTGAAGAATGTGAAGATCCAGAATGCAAAGACCATCCAGTATTACTTCACAAGGGCTTCTCAGATCAAGGAACATGTCACGTCCCCATGCCTTCGACCGGCGAAGAGGACGCGACTACAAGCTTCAAACACAACGGGCTAAGAGCCCCATGAACATATGCATACACAAAATTTGCATAACAGAATGCTGAAATAAAATGCGTTGCAGTATATCATGCACATATGCAATTTAATCAACACACACAGCGGAAACCATCAGCACTCATACATGCATGCAATCATTTAACATGTTCAACATTTTCATTAATAGAATTTACAATTGCAGAAGTAAAATGGACAGATTACTTATCTTATGAAAACTTTGCTTTGTGACCAGCTACGTCGCTGCAACGTTCCACCCAACCATAGGCTAGTGTGCTCCTTAATCTCTCAGCAGCACTGTCACCCCCGAGCTGGGCATGATTCTCCAAGGAATAAGGGTACTAGTAGGCTTACACATAGCCAGGGATTTACAAAACACAGCCAAGCCAACACAGCTGGGTTTATCAGGCCATTAAGAAGTTGGAGAAGGCAGATTGCTAAGTTGGTGAGCTCATTACAGAGCCAAGGACACCTACACCAGAACTAGCCTGACCTCTAAGACACCCATCCACACCCAACACAAGGAATCATCCCCTTCTCTGCTACACAGTCCCTCAGGCCCTGCATTCCCTTCCAGTGCTATTCAGGGGTGATGGAGAAGAAGGCCAACCCTCTAGCTCTGTCTGTGTGGTTCCAGCCACCAGGTTTATCAAGCAAAACTAAGCCAACATCCCTGCTCCTCTCACAGTCCGAAGACCAACCATTGCACACAAGAAACTAAGTCAGCTGTCACAGCCTAAACAGGGAAAACGAATTCTGAGTCATTATTGGCCCTATCGTGGTCAAAATGACTCTCAGGTGAATTTACAATAGCCGCCAGCATGTAAGGAAGACCACAACAACCATAACCAACAACGTGGAAAAACACATCCCGTCCTGGGCAACGAAGTCACCAAGAAAACATATACAGACCGAGCTGGGGAAGAAATTACAGTCTCCTAGCCTGTGGGTGAGCGTGAGCAACAATGCAGAACCCACAATCGTCCCGTGAGTACAGGATACAGCCACACTATTCACCAATCCATAGAGGAAAACTGCTGCGTGGGTAAATCCAGCAAAATCCTGTGCGTGAAGACCAAAAACGGGAAGGAATCCCTCTGCGTGAGAATGTACAACAATGGAGAGGACGTGAATTTGCAGGAGAAAATCGCGTGGGTAAAACCCAGGAAAAATTCCTGTGTGTGAAAACAGTGAGCGGCCAAATGGGAAGTGCATGAAGGTGAACAGCTACCAGGAGGACGCGAATTTTCAGTGCGTGGGTGCTCAGCAACTCGTGGAGAGGAAGGAGAAAATCTGCGTGAGGGTGATAGTCATTTTTCCTTTCCATTCAGAAGTCAACTATGGGTGGAGTTTGTGTGGAGGCATGGACTGACAGTCCTACCACCCCACTCCAAAAACAATTAACTGCCATAACTTCCCTCAGCTACCAGCAGAAATTATTAACTGAAGGTGGTTGGAATAAAACAAAAGAAGATGACACATGGGATTTTCCCCCTCTTGGCGCAAGGTTTGACAAATTCCCCCCCACATCCCTATCCTTGGGAAAATCATGCCCCATTCGATTTAGTTGCCGCGACCGTAGTTGGTTGTGTTCATTCAATTAATCATAGATGCATATTTACATTATGACCAACATAATATATATGCCGCATGCCCCGATACGCCATCGGTGACAATTTAAATCCAAAACATAGCATTACTGATCAATGGTGGGGCCTTGGCCTTTAGCTCCACACCATTATCATTTACAATATATACATCATATACATCTAATGTAACAGGGTCAAAACTGGGACATTACATTCCCCTCCCCCTTCAATAGCACTGTCCTCAGTGCTTTACAAAATTTGAACAAAATGCTACACTGGTATCACCTCAGTGTTTCGCAGAATTGAAAAAAAATGGATGTGCCAATCGCATGGCATCCTCCAGCTCCCATGTAGCCTCTTCAGGTCCGAAGTGCTCCCATTGCAACTTTACCTGCCCTATGGCTCGGTTCCGGAGCATTGTGACCTTCCTGTCGAGGATGCGCATTGGATCGATTCAGAACTCTCCCTCGGGTTCCACCTGAATCACATCCCAATTTATCACATGGTTAGGATCATGTACATATATTTTAAGCAAAGAAACGTGAAAAACATTATGAGCTCTAGTGCTAGCAGGCAATGCAAGTCTATATGCAACTGGCCCTATTCTTTCAAGCACTTCAAACGGCCCACAATATCTTGGTGACAACTTGGCACAAATTCCAAGATTCAAGAAACTCTTCCTTGCCCTCACTCTGAGGTAAACATGATCCCCAATACTGAACTCCCTGTTCACCCTATGCTTATCTGCATAGCTTTTCTGTTTGTCCTGTGCTACTTTCAGCTTCTGTCGGATCTTTACAACCTCTTGCTCCATCTCCTTGAGCAATTCTGGCCCAAGCACAATCCTATTCACTGGATTATCCCAAGTCACCGGTGTTCTACACCTTCTTCCATACAAAGCCTCATATGGACTCATCCCCAAGGATGCTTGATGTCCATTGTTATAAGCAAACTCTACCAAGTGTAAGTAATCTTTCCAATTGGTTGGTTTGTCCATTACGTACATGCGAAGCATGTCTTCAAGCACCTGATTAACTCTTTCTGTCTGCCCATCTGTCTGAGGATGGTATGCAGTGCTGAATTTTAGCTTTGTACCCAAATTTGCAAACAACCCCTTCCAAAAGTTGGAAGTAAACTTGACATCTCTGTCAGAAACTATTGCCTTCGGAAATCCATGCAATTTGAATATCTCCTTCATGAATATCTTTGCAATGTCACCAGTCTCATAGGTAGACTTAACCGGTATAAAATGTGCTGCCTTCGTTAACTTGTCTACCACAACCATGATGGAATCATGTTGTCTCCAAGTCATTGGCAATCCTGTAATAAAATCCATGGAAATAACTTCCCATTTCCATTCCGGAACTGGCAAAGGCTGCAACAAACCTGCTGGATGTTGATGCTCAACCTTTACCTGCTGACATTTCATACACCTCGAAATGTACTCAGCCATATCCTTTTTCATACCTGGCCAAAAGTACTACTTTCTAGCTGTAGCAATTGTCTTCTGATATCCTGGGTGACCAGAATATGGAGCTTGATGGATTTCATCCATGACAACTCTCCTCAAATCTGCTACATTTGGAATATAAATTCTACCTTTATAAGTGAGAAGTCCATCTTCTTCCAATTTATATCCCTCATACCTCTTCTCAAGACTTTGCTGCTGCAACTTGCCTTTTACCTGCTCATACAATTCATCTCTAGCAGCATGACTAACAATCTGATTGGCAAATACTAAGATATGCCACCTGCCTTTCCTGCATCTTCCTGCTGAGTGCATCAGCTACCTTATTCTCTTTTCCCTTTATGTGCTTGATTTCGAAGTCAAACTCACATAAAAACTCCAGCCATCTTGCTTGCCTAGCATTCAGGGTAGGCTGATCAAACAAATACTTCAGTCCACAGTGGTCTGTTCTGAGCTCAAATCTTCTACCCATCAAGTAATGTCTCCACATCTTGAGAGCATGTACTATGGCTGCAAGCTCTAGATCATGAGTGGCATAGTTCTTCTCATGCTCCTTCAACTTTCTTGACTCATAACATATCACATGGTTGTCCTGCATAAGGACTCCTCCAAGCCCTTGTCCGCATGCATCGGTACACACCACAAAATCTTTCTCTGGATCTGTAACCTTCAATACTGGTGCACTGGTGAGAATATTCTTCAACCGCTGGAAGCTTTCTTCACACCTTGATGTCCATTCGAACTTTATCCCCTTCTTTTGCAAAGAAGTGATGGCATGTGCAACTTTGGAGAATCCCTCAATGAATCTCCTATAGTATCCTGCGAGTCCCATGAAAGATCTTACATCTGTCACATTTCTTGGAGTAGGCCAATTCATAATGGCTTCAATCTTTTCAGGGTCCACGGATATACCCTCCTCTGAAATAATGTGACCCAAGTACTGAATTCTATCTCTATAGAAGTCACACTTGCTTAGTTTTGCATACAACTGATGCTCCCTGAGCAATTGCAATGTCAATCTCAAATTTTCTTCGTGCTCTTCCCTATTCTTAGAATAAACAAGAATGTCATCAAGGAAAACAAGGACAAACTTGTCCAAATACCTGCTGAAGAGTCTATTCATAAGGCACATAAATGTAGCTGGTGCATTTGTGAGACCAAATGGCACCACTACAAACTCATAATGCCCATACCTTGTCCTGAAGGCTGTCTTATGAATGTATTCATCCTTGATCCTTACCTGATGGTAACCAGACCTCAAGTCAATCTTGGAAAATACCTTTGCTCCTCTCATTTGATCAAAGAGGTCATCAATCCTAGGCAAAGGATATTTATTCTTCACAGTAACCTTGTTCAATTGTCTATAATCAATGCATAACCTGAGTGTACCATATTTCTTCTTGACAAACAGAATTGGTGCTCCCCAAGGAGACACACTCGGTCGAATATACTTCTTTTCCAACAACTCTTGCAGTTTCATCTTCAATTCTAGCATCTCCGGTATACTCATCCTGTAGGGTGCCTTGGACACTGGTGCTGCCCCTGGCACAAGTTCAATTATGAAATCAATGTCCCTTTTTGGAGGAAGCCCTGGAATCTCATCAGGAAACACATCCCTGAATTCCTGTAACACTTGATAGTCCTCCAACCTAGGATTTTCATCTCTCGTTTCCTCCAAAATCTGAGCTGCACACAAATGGCAACCCTTCCTACAGAACTTCTTTAGCTGCATTGCCGAAACCTGCCTCACTAAGATTACCTTCGGAATACCTTTCACAACTACTAGGTTCCCTTCTTCATTCAAGCATTCAAAAGTCTTATTGTAGCAATCATGCTTCACCCTGTGAGCTTCTAACCAATCCATTCCAATGAGAACATCATAGGAACCAAGTGGTAGAACATTCAGATCTACACAAGTGGCCAATCCATTCATGACCAATGGAAATTTCTCTACCACTTCACTAACTTTTCTCTTAGTTCCAGTGGCTAGCTGAACTAACCAAGACTTCCTATGCCTTACTCTCTTAAAAGCACACATCTCCACTACTCTAGGAGTAATGTAACTGTGTGTAGAACCAGGGTCAATCAAAATAGAAACAGATTGCTCAACAATATTACCTGCTACTTCAACCACAGCTGACTGGTGATCTGCCTGACGGTCCTCCAGTGCTGCATAAATCCTAGGAACTGCCCTTGCTACCTGACCCACTATTTCTGCTTCTTGAAGGTTATAAGCTGGTCTTTCACTCTCATTCTCGAGTGGACAATTCCTGCGCATGTGGGGTCCACCACATTTCCAACATTGAAGTGGCCCTCTATTCTGTTGTGGATCTTTAGGCTTTTCTCTGATCATTCCAACTGGCTTACTTGCAGCTTGGGATGGCTGCTTCTGCTGATTCCTAAAGCTAGAAGGTTTGAAACCTTTCTTTATTTGGTCAGACTTCTCGTTCTTCTTGTCCTTCCATGCCTTATGGTAATATGGTTTACCTTTACTTTGCTCATAGCAATACTTAGCCTTTCTTATTGCTTCTTCAAGAGTTCTAGGTTCATAAAACTCAATTCTATCTTTGTATGACTGAGGTAATCCACTTAGAAAATGCTGGACCTTTACTTTTTCATCTCTGATGTACCGGATATACCTCAATAGCTCCAAAAACTTATTAGCATACTCTTCCATGGTCTGCTGTCCCAATCTTAGCTCATGGAACTCCTTAATCTTGTCATCATAATACCTGTCAGATAGGTATTTCTGCTTGAAATACTTCTTGAACTGCTTCCACTTAAGTCTCCTTTCACTGATCCTCTTTACTTGCTTGAAGTGTTCCCACCAAATGGATGCTCTTCCATTCAGATTGAATATGGCAACTCTTGCCTTCATGTTTCCTGAATAATCATGCACTTGAAAGTACTTCTTAATACCAAGAAGCCAAGCTTCAGCCTCTTGTCCAGTCTTTATCTCACCATCAAACGTAGGAGGTTTAGCTTTCTTGAATTCATCACGAGTGCGATCCCTATGGTGTCTCTTCCTTTTTCTTTTATGAGAAGAAGAACTGGAATCCCCGCTGGATTCTTCAGAATCAGATGTCCCACTAGAAGTTCTTCTCCTTCTCCTAGTACTGCTCTTACTACCTTCTGGTCTTGTTGTACCTCGTCCAGAATCTATCTTTCTTTGCAAGTCTGTCAAACTCTGCAACATAGCAGCATTCAACTGATGCTGCTCCTCCTGGGATTTAATTAAGCTTCTCATAGTGGCTGCAACATCTGACGGTGTCTCTTGGAATCTCCTTCCATTAGACTCTATGTCATCATTTTTATTACGGACATTTTCTCCCATGGCATCTTCTGCTCGCTCATAGGAATCCCGAGCATCATACCCTTCATGGGTTCTCATACCAAACCACCACTTACTTACCAAACTCCACTACCTGGGATATTTCTCTTGAAGGTGACTATAATTCTGCAAACGTGTTAATAACACAATTGTTAGATGCATACATTGATACAAACCAACATTACTTACCTTCTCTTGGAAAATTATAAATTACAAGTTTTCCAAAACATAGAATTTTCTTCATCAAAGAATGTCTATCTGAGGGGGACGATAGGGGTCAAGGGGGCTTGCCCCCTTGTGGCTTCGCAGGGTTGAGGGCAGCGCCCTCGTTTTTTTTTTTTTTTTGTAAAACATTGGTTTTTGCGCAATCCGGCACACTAGATCGCTGCCAATTTCTCTTTTTTTAGCCCTAAAATTTTACTGAAAAACAGCTGCAAAATCCCTCTAAAAATAGTCAAAGTTCGCTGGTCGAATCCCATGGAAAACCCAAATTTTCCTTGCACAGAATCGGGTCTCCTTTCCACTATCCATCTGCAGAATCGGCTCTCGGAAGCCTTCTCTCGTCCGCTGAATCGGCTCTCAGAAGCTCCAATCCTTCCACAACAGCGGCTCGCAGAACGTTTTCCCTTCTGATTGGCGAACTTATTTTTGGCTGTCATCGACATCGGCTGTCGGATGTCTTTCCACATCGGCCGGCAAATGCCTTCGGCTTTCGCAACGGCGGACGCTCCTTTTCTTTCCTCTTCCGATCGGCGCACTTTCTCTTGCGGCAGTCGGAGGTCTTTCCACATCGGCCGACAAATGCCTTTGGCTTCCACAACGGCGGATGCTCCTTTGCTTTCTTCTTTCGATCGACGCACTTTCTCTTGCGGCAGTCAGAGGTCTTTCCACATCGGCTGGAAAATGCCTTCGGCTTCCGCAACGGCGGACGCTCCTTTGCTTTCTTCTTCCGATCAGCGCACTTTCTCTTGCGACAGTCGGAGGTCTTTTACATCGGAAGCCAAATGACTTTGGCTTCCACAACGGCGGCTCACCAAAGTACGAATCCTTCCGACGTCCGCTCTTACTTGGAGAAAATTTTAACTTCGGGTGTCGGCGGCCTTTCTGGTCGGAAGCTTTAGCAATTTCACTTCCGCAACGGCGGACCGACGGACCACTTTCCCTTCCGACTGGCGGAAGTTCACTTCGCGAATCCTTCCGCAACGTCGGACGGAAGATCACTCCCGCCTCCGATTTCTCAACACTTAGACAAATTTTCAAAATTTGTCTTTCTTCGACTGCGTCGGCTGTCGGCGGTCTTTCACGTCGGATGCGGAATCACTTCACCGTCCGCAACATCGGATGGGGAAAAGGTTAAACCTTCCGCTACAGCGAAAGTCAATTCCGCCAATCCTCCCGACTGTTCAAACACTTAGGTGATTTTTTTTTTGAAACTTGCTGCTGCTCTGCTGAACAGAGAAGGTAATTCTACCTTCTGTCACTGCATCTTCTTAGCCCATAGAGGCCCATTGCTGCAACCTAGAGCTCTGATACCATTCTGTCACGTCCCCATGCCTCTGACCGGCGAAGAGGACGTGACTACAAGCTTCAAACACAGCGGGTTAAGAGCCCCATGAACATATGCATACACAAAATTTGCATAACAGAATGCTGAAATAAAATGCGTTGCAGTATATCATGCACATATGCAATTTAATCAACACACACAGTGGAAACCATCAACACTCATACATGCATGCAATCATTTAACATGTTCAACATTTTCATTAACAGAACTTACATTTGTAGAAGTAAAATGGATAGATTACTTATCTTATGAAAACTTTGCTTCTCAACTAGCTACGTCGCTGCAACGGTCCACCCAACCATAGTCCAGCATGCTCCTTAATCTCTCAGCAGCGCTGCCACCCCCGAGATGGGCATGATTCTCCAAGGAATAAGGGAACTAGCAGGCTTACACATAGCCGGGGATATACAAAACACAGCCAAGCCAACACAGTTGGGTTTATCAGGCCATTAAGGAGTTGGAGAAGGCAGATTGCTAAGCTGGTGAGCTCATTACAGAGCCAAGGACACCTACACCAGAACTAGCCTGACCTCTAAGAAACCCATCCACACCCAACACAAGGAATCAGCCCCTTCTCTGCTACACAGTCCCTTAGGTCCTGCATTCCCTTCCAGTGCTATTCAGGGGTGATGGAGAAGAAGGCCAGCCCTCTAGCTCTGTCTGTGTGGTTCCAGCCACCAGGTTTATCAAGCAAAACTAAGCCAACATCCCTGCTCCTCTCACAGTCTGAAGACCAACCATTGCACACAAGCAACTAAGTCAGCTGTCACAGCCTAAACAAGGAAAATGAATTCTGAGTCATTATTGGCCCTATCATGGTCAAAATGACTCTCAGGCGAATTTACAACAGCCCCCAGCATGTAAGGAAGACCACAACAACCATAACCAACAACGTGGAAAAACATAGCCCGTCCTGGGAAATGAAGTCACCAAGAAAACATATACAGACCGAGATGGGGAAGAAATTACAGTCTCCCAGCCTGTGGGTGAGCGTGAGCAACAATGCAGAACCCACAATCATCCTGTGAGTACAGGATACGGCCACACTATTCACCAATCTGCAGAGGAAAACTGCTGCGTGGGTAAATCCAGCAAAATCCTGTGCGTGAAGAACAAAAACGGGAAGGAATCCCTCTGCGTGAGAATGCACAGCAATGGAGAGGATGTGAATTTGCAGGAGAAAATCGCGTGGGTAAAACCCAGGAAAAATTCCTGTGCGTGAAAATAGTGAGCAGCCAAATGGGAAGTGCGTGAAGGTGAACAGCTACCAGGAGGACGCGAATTTTCAGTGCGTGGGTGCTCAGCAACTCATGGAGAGGAAGGAGAAAATATGCGTGAGGGTGATAGTCATTTTTCCTTTCCATTCAAAAGTCAACTATGGGTGGAGTGTGCGTGGAGGCATGGACTGACAGTCCTGCCACCCCACTCCAAAAATAATTAACTGCCATAACTTCCCTCAGCTACCAGCAGAAATTATTAACTGAAGGTGGTTGGAATAAAACAAAAGAAGATGACACATGGGATTTTCCCCCTCTTGGATCAAGGTTTGACAAATCCCCCCCCACATCCCTATCCTTGGGAAAATCATGCCCCATTCTATTTAGTTGCCATGACCGTAGCTGGTTGTGTTCATTCAATTAATCATAGATGCATATTTACATGATGACCAACATAATATATATGCTGAATGCCCTGATACGCCATCGATGACAATTTAAATCCAAAACATAGCATTACTGATCAATGGTGGGGCCCTGGCCTTTAGCTCCACACCATTATCATTTACAATATCTACGTCATATACATCTAATGTAACGGGGTCAAAACCGGGACATTACAGAACAATTGGAAGCAGTAGATGAAGAAGTGGAGAATGCAAAAATTGTGATGACCACCTTGAATGGTCTCCCTAGGACATGGGGCTCCTTCATTCAAGGGATCTGTGCTAGAAATAAGTTAGTCAAGTTCAGCAGACTGTGGGAAGAATGTTCTCAAGAAGAATCTCGGATAGCAGCTCGAGAAGAGAAGATGGGAAGTGAAGATAAAGCTCTCATAATACAATCCAAGAAACCCAGATCTAGCCATCACAAAAGTAAGTACTCTCATAAAAGGAATAACTCTAGAAAGCCTAGAGATAAGTATAAGTTTATTTGCTATACATGTGATGAACGAGGACACTTTGCTAGAGATTGTCCTAAGAACAAAAGTATCTCTCACAAGAAGAAGGGAAACAAGAGAAGACATCATGCACATGCTGCAGAGGATGATGAACCTTCATCAAAGAGAACCAGATATCAAGGTGAAGATTCTTCAAGCAAGGATGAATATGTTTTGACCTTCGCTCTCACGGGAAACATTACTCATGGAAGTGATGATTGGCTTATTGATAGTGGGGCCTCCAAACATATGACTGGATTCAAGGAATCCTTTGTGAGACTTTTAGAACATGAATCACCTCACAAGGTGAAGCTAGGAGATGACTACCAATATCCAATAAAAGGTAGTGGGGAATCTTCCTATAAACTAGACTCTGGTAAGTCTCTAACAATGAAGGAAGTATTATTTGTGCCAGGACTTAAGAAGAACCTTCTCTCCATATCAACATTGGATGCAAAAGAAATGAGGGTTACATTCATAGATGGTCAAGTCATCACGTGGCCAAGAGGAAAGGCTATCGATGATGCGGTGGTAATTGGAGAACAAGAAGGAGGCCTATACAAATTGAAGGGCCATCCAAAACAAGCCTTGGTCCATGACATAGTAGAGCCAAGTGAACTTTGGCATATAAGTCTTGCACATGTGCATTATAGAGCACTACCTCTTGCAAGCACAGCTATTGAAGGTATTCCAGAAATGCAAGCAAAACATGACAGGGTCTGTAAAGGATGTGCGAAAGGAAAGAATACAAAGAAGACATTTCCAAGTAGCGAAAGCAAAGCAAAAGGAATCTTGGAAATCATCCACTTCGATGTATGTGGTCCTATGTCATCAAACTCACTAAACGGGTATGCATATTATGTTTCTTTTATTGATGATTTTTCTAGGAAGACATGGGTTTACTTCATGAAGAATAAAGACGAATTATTCAGCAAATTCAAGGAATTCAAAGCCTTGATCGGGAATCACACTGAAAAGAAGATCAAGACCTTTTGATCAGATAATGGTAGAGAATTCACTTCAAATGAATTCAAAGAGCTATAAAAAGAATCAGGGATTAAGAGGGAGTTGTCCACTCCTTATTATCCACAACAGAATGGGATTGTGGAACGGAAGAATAGAACTATCATGGAAGTTGCAAAAGAAATGCTTCATGATCAAGATCTTCCTATGCATCTTTGGGCGGAAGCTGCCAGGACAGCGGTGTATGTATAGAACCGTACTCCACATAGAGTACTCGAGAACAAGACTCTTGAAGAAGTATTCTTCGGCAAGAAACCAGAAGTCAGCCATCTCAGAATATTCGGCTGTCCTGTGTACATACACATTCCAAAAGAGAAGAGAACAAAATTAGATCCTTCAAGAAAGAATGGTATATTTGTGGGATACTCTGAAATCTCGAAGGATTACATAATCTATTTCCTAGGATACAAGAAGATTGACATCAGCAGGGATGTGACATTTGATGAAGACACAACTTACAACAAATCCAGAAAGAGACCCGCTGAAGAACCTGAAGAAGAAGAAGCACCCAGAATTCATGACACAACCATGAACGAAGAAATTCAAGAAGAAGATTGAGAATTTGAAGAACCAAAAAGACCTATATATCCACCTCCAGAGAAGAATCCTCACAAGAGGAAACCTGCTTGGGTATGAGAACTTATCCAAGGTGTGGAAAGATATGGGGCTCCAGAAGAGAATCATAGAGAAAGAAAGAGGACCAGATCCTGCTTTGGGTATGTAGCTTTACTATGCGATTTCATTGATAAAGAACCTTCCAGTTATGAAGAAGTGGCAGAACGAAAAGAATGGAAGGATGCTATGATCGAAGAGTATCAGTTGATCATGAAGAATGATGTTTGGGATGTTGTCCCAAGACCAAAAGAGAAGTCAGTTGTAACTTCTAAATGGATCTACAGGATAAAGCATGCTGCAGATGGTAGCATTGAAAAATATAAAGAAATATTTGTGGCTTGGGGTTTTCTCAGAAAGAAGGAATAGATTATGAAGAAACCTTTGCACCTGTAGCCAGATACACTTCCATCAGATCAGTACTAGCTCTGGCTGCAGTGATGAAATGGAAGATACACTAGATGGATGTCAAGATTGCTTTCTTGAATGGTGTAGTGGAAGAGGAAGTGTATGTAGAATAGCCACTCAGTTTTGAGGCACATGCAGGGATTCTCATGTGTGTAGATTGAAGAAATCCATGTACGGTTTGAAATAGGCACCCAGGACATGGTACGGCAGACATGATAGCTTTCTATCCAGTTTGGGATTTACCAAGAGTAAAGCAGATTCCAACCTTTACTACAAGGTTGAAGATGGCAACCCAGTGATGCTTCTACTATATGTAGATGATCTATTTGTGACAGGTATGGATGGGTTGATTGCTGATATAAAGAGAAATCTTACTACCAAGTTCGAGATGAAGGGCTTGGGTATGATGCATTATTTTCTAGGTATGGAGGTGTGGCAGAGTGTGGATGGAATCTTCCTTGGACAAGGGAAGTATGCAGTAGATATCCTAAAGAGGTTTGGGATGATGGACTGTAAGGCTATGGCCACACCTATGGCATCAAACCTAAAGCTATTGAGTGATGCTTCATCATAGATAGTTGATGCCACGATGTATCATCAAATGATTGGGTCCTTGATGTACCTGAAAAACACAAGACCAGACATTTGCTTTGCTGTGAACACCTTGAGCCAGTTCTTGACAGATCCGAGAAATGTTTACTTGACTGTTGCAAAGCATATTTTGAGGTACCTGAAGGGTACAGTTGATTATGGGCTCAAGTATGAGGTGAATCATAATATTAACCTGGAGGGTTATGTTGATTCAGATTGGGTAGGTAGTGCCATCGATAGGAAGAGCACTTCAGGATGTTGCTTCAGTATGGGATCAGGTGTGATCTCTTGGTTTAGTAGGAAGCAATCCTGTGTGGCACTAAGTACAACTGAAGCAGAGTATGTCGTAGCTTGTTCAGCTAGTTGTGAGGTAGTATGGCTGCGGAAGCTACTTTCCGATATATTTGATCTCCAGTTGGATGCTACTTGTATACATTGTGACAACCAGAGTTGCGTGAAGTTGTCAGAGAATATAGTGTTCCATGACAATTCAAAGCATATCAAGATCAAGTATCACTATATCAGGTGAGAGGATTGGTTCCTTCCATGGTTAAGTGTAAGGGCTGAGCCATTCTATCATGGTGAGAGGATTGGTTCCTTCCATGTCAGATATGAGTGCTGGCCATTCTGTCGAGTAGGATAGATGTAAGGGCAACTGCCATTCTGGGAATGGAGGCACCAGGTCAGTTACTAGGAAAAATCAGTCTAGGACTGAGAAGCCATTATGATATGAGAGAGGGATGTGTTCTCACTTGATCAGATGTAAGGGCTGAACCATTCTGTCATGGCTAAAGCATTAAGTTCCTCCCATGTTAGATGTGAGTGTTGGCCATTCTGACGAGTAGGTCAGATGTAAGGGAAACTTCCATTCTAGGAATAGAGGCACCTGGTCAGTTACCAGGTAGCTCAGTCTGGGACTGGGGGCCATTCTGATGCGATGATAGGATTAGTTCCTTCATGATCAGATGTGAGTGCACGCCCTTTCGATGCTATGTGTTTACACATGGTCGAATGTAAGTGCAGAGCCTTTCCGACAAGATGAGGTTGGATATAAGTGCTGAGCCATTCTGGCGTGATGTGTTTACACATGGTCAGATGTGAGTTCTGTGCCTTTCTGACAAGATGAGGTTGGATGTAAGTGCAGTGCCTTTCCAAAAAGATGGGGTTGGATGTAAGTGCAGAGCCTTTTCGATGCGATGTGCTTACACATGATCGAATATAAGTGCTAAGATTTTCTAACAAGATGAGGTCAGATGTGAGTGCTGGGCCTTTCTGACAAGATGAGGTTAGATGTGAGTGCTGGGCGTGCCTTTTTGACATGATGAGGTCAGATGTAAGAGCTGGGCGGGCCATTCTAACTTAAGTGTCAGATATAAGCACTGATGAAGACCCACATGAAGGGTAGGCCTACAGGATTGACTCCATAGAACTTCCTGTGATGAGAAGAATTGAGATAGCACCATTATGAGATAGTAGATGATGATCCAGACTTGATGATGATCTAGATCAAGTGATCCATATGAGATGATCTAGACTTGATGACGATCCAGATCAAGTGACGATCCAGTTGTGATGATGATCCAGAATCGATGATCTAGATCAAGTGATCCAGACTTGATGAT
The DNA here is from genome assembly GCA_001517045.1 of Pseudotsuga menziesii. Lineage (NCBI taxonomy): Eukaryota > Viridiplantae > Streptophyta > Pinopsida > Pinales > Pinaceae > Pseudotsuga > Pseudotsuga menziesii. Next base: position 238,787 of record LPNX010702901.1, on the reverse strand, counting down.
GATCCAGATCGAGTGATGATCCAGCAGTGATGAGCCACTAGTCATGATGATGCAGATCCTGTGATAAAGAAGAAGAAGATGACTTGAAGACTCGAAGACGAAGAAGACTTGAAGAATAATATGACTTGAAGACTCGAAGACAAAGAAGAATTGAATACTAAAGAAGACTTGAAGATGACGAGATGATCTAGTTGATGCAGAGAAGAAGACCAGTGCTGAAAATTGTGTTGAAAGAATACCTTCCTAGTTAAGAGGGAGTGTTGATGTATTTATAACTTTGGAATGTATTCATCTATGTATCTTATGTCTTGTAACCCAATGTTTATTCCGAGATGTATCTATTATGTAATTGAGTCATGTTGTCATGCCTCGATGTTCCGATCAGGAGGATCTATTATGTAAACAAGTCATGTCAAGTCATGTTGGGTAACCCTCCGATTGTCTAAGGGTTAAAGTCCTCGCAGTTTCGAGGAACTAGGGTTATTAGAATCTCCTAGTAGAGGTCAGCCCTAGTAGGGTTTTAGTCATGCCAAGATTAGTATAAATAGAGAACTAGAGTCTCTATTTATCACACAACTCATACACACTCAAGTGTAGTGCATAGTTGAGGAAGGAGAAGACATTGGGGCTAGATAAGAAGAAGGATACTGCTGTCGGATATCGCTTACTATTTTTGGGATTTTCTATTTTGGTGCTGATTCTATCTCTGAGGAAGTTGTGGGGTTTTCTCCTTTATGGTTTCCCCAAGGAAAAACATTGTGTTCATTGTCTCTTGTGTTTAATTGCTGTGCTTGTTATTCTCTCAGTTAAAGATCCTAATAATGCTAGCTTAATGTTGAAAAAATAACAAGCATGATATCTCTTCTTGTTATTCCTCTTGTTGTTGTTGTTGAAGCTTTGTTTATTCTTGGGACATTCTGAGGAATAATTTCCTTTCTCATCACAAGTGAAGCATCAAACACAGGAGAGATATTTCCTCTTCTGATGGAAGTGATGGTGCTTCTTGTTATAATATTTCTCCCTCTTGAACTTACTTCCCTTAGTATGCGCTGTGAGGTCTTGGTCTTCACTTCCCATCTTTTCTTCTCAGGCCACAAGCCTAGCTTCTTCTTGTGAACATTCCTCCCATAGTCTACTGAAATAGATCAATTTATTCCTACCACAAATACCTTGGATGAATGAGTCCCATGACCTAGGTAGGCCATTCAATGTGGTCATGACAATTTATCCATTATCCACTACTTCATCCATTGCTTCAAGTTGTTCCTTGATTTTGGAGACCCTAGTAAATTAGGATTGGATGGTCTCCCCATTCTGGATCTTAACACTCTTCAATTGGTTCCGCAGTGTCATCTTTCGGTTTATGTTCTTTCCTTCAAACAACTTGGTCAAGGAGTGAAACATCTCCTTGGGTGTCTTTAGGGAAGACACATGTGGTATGAAATGGTATTTAATAGAATCAGCAATGATTCTCTTGGATTTTACCAATTTCTTCTTGTGTAAGACCTTAGCCTCATCTCCCTCTGGAACTGGAACCTCTTCACTTATGTAGGTATCCAATTCATTTTCTTCTAGGATTAACCCAATCCTATACTTCCATGCTCAAAAGTTATCAGCCCCTTTAAGATTATATTCAAGTTTGGTGTGGTGAAACATCTTAAAGAGTACTTCAAATGGAAAATATAGAGTTTTAGGTCTTACCACTTAAATGCCGAGAACTGGACGAGCAAGCCGGCGTGGAAATTCCAAAATTTGATCTTCCAAAATTTAATGTAATGTTTCTAGTGTAACTCATATATTTCAGATTCTCAGGGTCTGAAACATTGTCCTATGGTATCCTGTCTTGTTATATTTCCAACCCCATAGGTTTTATCTCAAATGGATTCTCCAGGAGAGAGATATGCCAAGTGTCACAACGTGACTTGTTTATGGAATAAAACATGATAACAAAATTGTACGGTGTGCCACATGTCACTGGTTTAACTTTGGCCTCTGAAACTTGTATCGGTGAAACTACAGTCAGTGCTCTGACTAACGCTTTTTACAAAATTTCATTTGTAGCTTCCTATCCCAATTTGTGACCTTATTCCCTAGGTCACCTGTTTATGACTGAGATCTGGAAGTGGCAGAAACCCTAACTTGTATGGATCATAAAACAAAAAATACAGTGAATCAGATGTTGTGCTTCAGAACAAGGTACAGTGGGATGTTACCTTCGGCCTGTAAAAGTTTTAGATCCCGAACCTTTGCAAAAATGCACTTATAGTGAAAATTCCAAGATGACTAGAATTTGCAATGTAAAACCATTCTCTAGTCTAGCCTCCCCTTGCCTTTGATAAACTGTGGAGAGAAAACCCAAAAAATCAAGAAGCCCTAGCTTCTATAGCTGCACAATGTCTTGTTCTTAGGTCTTCTTTGATACCATGTTAAATTTTCCAATAATTTCATTCCATATTATCGAGGATCACTAAGAGAATAACAAGCACAACATAACAATTACAATAGACAAAGGACACAAAGCATTTCACTGGGGAAAACCAAGAAGGTGAAAAAACTTGCAAATTCCTCAGAGATAGATTAAGCCCCAATACAAAATATCACAAGGATCAACCCACAAAGATAATTATCTTCAGCAGCTACTCCTCCTCCACTTGTGTGAAGTGAGTGAATGAATAAAATGAGAGACACAACCTCTCTATTTATACACTGACTTAACTTGTCTTTATCCCTAACTGGGCCGACCTCCTAAGGAGGTCTAATAACCCATCAAGAAGTTCTGACACTTACAATAATACATGCGATACTTACGACACTTACAATACAAATGATGACACTTCTGATTAAGGAGTGAATTTAACATCTCCATCAGTAATACAATATTGTGCAAGTACATACATAGAAGAATATCTTCCAAAGTTACAAATACATGAACAAACAAGACCAATGAATTTAATATTTTCTCTCTCTCAAGGTATATTGTTACATATATTTTTATCATCACTGTATAAGCAGAAGTATATAAAAAATCTAGATCTAGAATAGTACTGCTATAATAAATTCAAACATAATTTTCATCTCTTTCAACTTTAACACTCCATTGGTCATGGCCTAGAGGTTTCATCCTCCATCAAACTGGTTTGGCACTATTTGGATTCATAACTTCTTTATCATGGAATATTGATTTCACTCTTGTTGACCTTCCTCTTGGGTGTATAATATGGAAAGGTACATGTTTTTAAAGAGTGTGTTGAACTTTATGAGATATATACGTATACAATTGAATTCTATTAATTTAATAATAAGAGGGAGATTTCACAATAAGTGTGATCTTCTTTGAATATTTTATATAAAAAATAATAGATAAATCTATATGATCCTCAATTTCATTAAAAAAAAATTATATATAACTTGATCAAACTTATCATAATTGTTGACAAAAACAAAATTCTTCAAGACTTTTTACCAAAAGAGACTAGTATTGTATATATATAATAATCAAATGAGGCCTCTCTTGATAAAATTTTAAAGTCACAAAGCCATTAGTCACTTTAAAAAAACCATCAAACAATCCATACAAACCATTTCCATACAAGTTTGTAGCATTTCTAATGGTGGATAAAACTAGTCAAACCTCTCATATGTTGTTGGTTGATTTGCTACTATCCTTTGGGTGCAAGAATGTATGCATAGATCAATTAAGATGCTCTTATTTTGGAATGTAGTGTTAATTCGTCTCTTAATTTGAATTATGAGAAGATCACCTACTTTATTCCTATCTTTTTATTAGTGGAAGAATTCAAGTAATGTTTCCCTAAGAAAATTGACTAAAGTATTAGAAAATTAGTCTAAGTTTCCCTAAGAAAATGCCCACCCTATATCATAGGTTAATGATAAAAATAATCTATGAGTATCAGGCTATAACTTGTTTAAGTCTTTATCTGACCATGGTCTCGGTTTTCCTAAAGAGTGCTTGAAGAAAAAATTATAGGTTCACCAAGATGGGGTTTCAGGCTGTTTTTCTTAGTTCAGCAAAATACATGTCTAGGTCATAGGATGTTGAGTCCGAGGATGAAACCAGTTTTGTTGTGCTCATTTATATGTCTTACATCATCTGGTATCATTGGTTTATTATTTTGGTGAAGTAAAAAATACCCCTTGGAGATGGCACAATTTGGCAAAGTATAATATCTGCTACTAAAATTGGCCAAGTTGCATCAAGAAAATGCACACCATCCTCTCTATTTGAAGAATTAATTTATTCTGAGGATATAGGACTCTATAATGTTGATCTTTTCATCTAACCATATGATTAGTTTTTCCAAACATTCTCTAAGGGTGGTGACTCTAGCTTATCCTTACACCATAATCTAAGACATAACAACCATCCTTAGTGTGTTAAACCTTAGCAATAATGAATGCCATTTGAGAATTTAGGCTATAGGATAGTAAAAGGACATGACTCATTTTGTTGGGAGCTTCCAAAACCTATCATAAATAGGAAAACACCATTAGTAAAAATGGATACATCATTGTCAAGGGTAGGCCCTGCAAGGTGGCTGAAGTATCCACTTCAAAGACTAGAAAACATGTTTATGCAAAGTGCCATTTTGTTGCAAGTGATATTTTTAATGGGAAAAAATTTGATGATATTCTCTGATCTTCTCATAATTGTGATGTCCCTCATCCTAATCATCCAAGAAATAAAGGGTTAAACCAAAGACAAAGAGTTCATAATATATTGAACATCTAATGTAGAATAAAGTACATGGAAAAGAGTAGGATTTACATCAATCTATGAATTGAGAGATGGATGAAGGCATGGGTTTAGGAAATTTAAATGAGGAATATATATTTTTGGTGGAGAAATATGAGGATGTACACTTTGTGGACATTTAATCTTCAAGGGTTATGGTGAACATGGATACTTCATCTGGAGAAATCAATAAGGTGAAAAGCTAATGTAATATTGTTGATATTGTGATATTTTCAATATTGCAAAATATTGGTTTTATTTGTTGACAATGTGCACCTACCTTACACTCTGAATTTAAAGAATCTCCCAAAGTAGGAACAAATCTGAAATAAATTAGTGATGTAGTTCCAATAAAAAATTCATTGAATAATTTTGTCATGAGTTTTCCAAAATATCCCATGTCATGTCCCCAACCCTCTGACCGACGAAGAGGATGCGAATCATAGACTAATCGACCTGGGAAATTTAGCCCCATGAACATAAACATGAAGATAATATAAAATGTATGAAAATGAATACTGATAGAAACATATTAACATACATAGATGCAACATCTTTATAATACCTATGCAGATGTCTAATTTCTTAAACATACAGCGGAAGCAAATACATGTCATCATACATTCACAGCATATAAGCATTCATCACGTTCATTCATAAAATAATACAGTTGCAAGGATTTAAGCACAAGAATACTTATATTCAGGAAAGCTTATCCCGCAACCAGCTATGTCGCTGCAACATTCCACCCAACCATAGGCCAGTGCGGTCATCAATCTATCAGCAGCAATGCAACCCCCGAGCCGGGCATGATTCCACAAGGAGTAAGGGGAAACTAGGAGGCTCACATGTAGCCAAGGGTACACAAATCAACCAAGCCAAAAGAGTTGGGTTTATTAGGCTATCAGGAGTTGGAAACGTTGGCTACTAAGCTAGTGTCTCACTAAAGAGATAAGGACACCTGCACTAGAGCTAGCCTGGCTTATAAGACATCCACACTCACCAAATACAAGGAATCATCCCCTTCTCTACTATATAGTCCCTCGGGACATGAATTACCTTCCAGTGCTATTCAGGGAATGAAGAGAAGAAATCCTTCCCTCTAGCTCTGTCTGTGAGGCTCCTACACACACTAGGTTTATCAAGCACACTCAGGATCCATTTCCACTCCCAAATAGTCCAAATACAAACAACCACAGAATACACAGTAATTCACAGCTCTGGAATTTGAAGGAAAACACCACCGAGCAAAACCAGAATGGAAATTGGGTAATACGTAGCTTAGACTAAGCAAATTGACTCCAGATTCGTTTATGGGCCTATCATGGCCAAAACGACTCAACAACAACCCAAAAACATGGGGAAAGCATCAACAATCTCTTAGCTGCGTGAGGATAGAAGAATACATCCCATGTGAAGGGATTTACATACCTAGACCCACAATCATGAAGGGTTCCAACATACACAGACCCAAAGCGTCGAGGGATTCAGACACAGACCAGATCCAAAGAAAACAGAACATGGCCACCTATGTGAGGAAGAACAAATGCCCTGAGTGAGGAGAATGACTGTCTATGTGAAGGTGGAATTGTGGAATCGGTTCCCTAATCCCGTGAGGGAAACGAGAATGCCCCTACCCCTGGGATTGCATGTGGGAAAGGACTGACAGTCCTGCCAACTTTCTTGGCTGCCATGCATACGTTCCCTAAGGGAAATAACTACCCAACTAACACCTGCAGAATTAAATTGGTTGGTTGAATGAGACAAGGGAAAAATGGTGAGTAAGACAAAAAGGATGGTTGACATCTTGATGGTTCATCACTTGAAAATTGGATGTTCCCCAATGGCTCCCAAGGGTTAGACATCACCCCCTTCATCCTTAGGAAATCATGCACTTTTCATTGTTGTTGCCTTGACATAGTTGGTTGTAGGTATTTTAACTAATTTTGCATATGTACATGGTGTCCAACATTATAACGTTCCTATTTAGCACAAAATACCATCAGCATCGCTGAAACATAGTACAAAAATAAATGGTGGAGCGTTTTCCTATATCGCACACCATGATCCATTACAATATATAAATCATATAAATTTAATGCAAACAGGGTCAAAAATGGGGTGTTAGATTCCCCTCCCCATTCAATAGAACTGTCCTCAGTGCTTTTACAAAATTGAAGAAAAAAGCTATACTGGCATCGCCTCAGTGTTCCACAGAATTGAAAAAAAATGGATTTGCCAATCGCATGGCATCCTCCAGATCCCACATAGCCTATTCAAGGCTGTAGTGATCCAATTGCACCTTTACCTGCCCTATGGATCAATTTCAGAGCATGGTGACCTTCCTGTCAAGGATGCGTTTTGGCTCGATTTGGAACTCTCCCTTAGGTTCCACCTGAATCACATCCCAATTTATCACATGGTTAGGATCATGTACATATTTCTTAAGCAAAAAAACATGAAATGCATTATCATCTCTAGTGCTAGCAGGAAATGCAAGTCTATATGCAACTGGCCCTATTCTTTCAAGAACTTCAAACAACCCACAATCTCTAGGAGAAAACTTGGCACAACTTCCAAGCTTCAAGCCTAACTCTTCCTTTCCCTCACTCTGAGGTAAATATGATCCCCAACACTGAATTCTCTATTCACCCTATTCTTGTCTGTATAGCTTTTCTGTCTATCCTGAGCTACTTTTAGATTCCACCTGATCTTTACAACTACTTTCTCCATATTCTTGAGCAATTCTGGCCCAAGCACAATCGTGTTCATTGGGTTATCCCATGTCACTGGTGTCCTACACCTTCTTCCATACAAAGATTCATATGGAATCATCCCCAAGGATGCTTGCTGTTCATTGTTATAAGTAAACTCTGCCAAGTGTAAGTAATCTTCCCACTTGGTTGGCTTGTCCATCACATACATGTGAAGCATGTCTTCAAGCACTTGATTCACTCTCTCTGTCTGGCCATCAGTATGAGGATGGTAGGCGGTGCTGAAGTTCGATTTCGTACCCAAATATGTGAACAAACTCTTCCAAAACTTGGAAGTGAACTTGACATCTCTGTTAGAGACTATTGCCTTAGGCAATCCATGTCATTTGAAAATATCCATCATGAATATCTTTGCAATGTCATCAGTCTTATGTGTAGAATTAACTTGTATAAAATGCACTTCCTTTGTCAACTTGTCCACCACAACCATGATGGAATCATGTTGTCTCCAAGTCATTGGCAATCCTGTAATGAAATCCATGGAAATAAATTCCCATTTCTATTCTGGAACTGGCAAAGGCTGTAATAAACCTGCTGGATGCTGATGCTCAACCTTTACCTTCTAACATTTCATGCACCTTGAAATATATTCAGACATGTCCTTTTTAATTCCGGGGCAAAAATACTGCTTTCTGGCTGTAGCAATCATCTTCTAATATCGTAAGTGACCAAAATATGGAGCTTGATGGATCTCATCCATAACAACTCTCCTCAAATCTGCATGGGGTATTCACTTGTTGATCAATATCCTATCATGTTAGTTCATATTGTGGATTTTAAAATTATCAAAAATTGAACCAATATATTGCAGGTATTGGGGGGATGAGGGGTTTAAGGTGGGGGTGGGTAGGGTGGTTTATAAGGATTGAGGTATAAAAAGGGGTTAGGAGGAGGTTTTAAGTATTGGGAGGGGGTTTCAACAAAAATATTTTGGGTCAATATCTCTGGAAATTAAGGGTATTCTTTAATATCCCACGATCGTACGTGCTATGTGAGAGGTTCACTAAGTGAAGTCCCCATGTGTTATCACTCTAGGAAACTCCTCTAGGTTGTAGCTTGAGGATTCCTGGTAACTTAAAATGTTTTTATGGTTTTCTGATATGGATCAAGTCAGTTTACCTATATAACCTTTCCACTCTCAAGACATGCATAAAACTCACTCGTTTACAAGGCTTTTAGTTGCAATTGCTCAGAAGTTCGACAATAAGGTGCAGGGATGGAGAAATCACCAGGATGGCAGAATTACATACATAACACATGCATATAAATGGCTAAATCCTAATGAGTATGGTATTTATAAATCAAATTGTTGGGGCTCGGACCTTGAAGGTCCCTAATTTTGGCAACTCCGCGGTTTTGGTGCGAAGCTTGTAAGCATAATTGCGGTCCAAAATAGTCTTAGGGGTTTCAGGGTTGGGTCAAAGCCCCTCTTTTTGTAAACAACCCAGGGTTTAAGCCCATGGTTTAAGCCCATAATATTGTAATAGTGCACTTGTATAAATAAGCACTTATGTAAAGGAGTCAAGTAGACTTTTTGTGCTATGATGTTGATGTGATGCGAAGAAGCTAAGGTCTAATTTTTGGGTTTAAGGTTAAGTCCCAGCCGAGTGTGTGGACGACCTCTGCACTTGAGTGCACAGAGGATTTTGGAAGAAAGGTTCTACAGCTAAGTGCACAGTTTTGGGTTGTTGAGAAGATTTGCAGCTAAGTGCGCAGATCAGAACTGTTGTTTTGTAAAGTGTTGAATATAAACGCAGTTCTGTGGATGTAGCCCCTACACTGGGGGTGAACCACGTACGTCTTGTGTTGTGGTAGTTATTTTTACTTTGTTCCTGTTATGTTTTTATGCATTTGATAAGTAGGTGAATGATAAGTACTAACTTCGCTGTGAATTCCTAGTTAAGGGTTAAGCAAGAAACTGTCCTTTTATCTAAACTGTGAAGCTATTTAAGTGAATGTCGAAGCTCTGTATTGCATAATTATTCTTTGTTAAGGCTAAAGGTACAGTAATATCCCTCTTTCACTTGTATAAATCTGATTCTGAGGCATCCCATAGCTGTTTCGGGTGAGACTGCAACATGTTCATAGGTTGTTGCCGAAAGGGCCAACACTGTGGGTCTGTTTGTTGGTGCGAAGATAAAAGTATAAGAACCCGGGTTTGCCCTTAGCCCAACAAATTGGTTCCGTTGCCAGTTGAACCAGTATCTGCTTCAAGAGGGATCTACTTTGTACCTGGAGGGATATGTTTTGGAGGCCCTCAGTAAAAGAAATCAGTGACTGGGTTGGAGATACTTATATGAAATTTGCTGAACAAGAGAAGAAGGACCCTCGTCGTAGCTCAGACGACTTCTTGCAAAGGTACGTTTTTACTGATATTTATGAAATTTTGTTTGCTAGTATCCACATAGAATTTCACCAGTTGTTATCCAGGTTGACAGAAAGAAAGACAAACTTCAAAGAAGACCAGTCTCCTGACTGGACCCCTGAAAGAATTAAGCTGTTGAAAAGTACGAGAAATGCGGTATCAAGAGCTGTTGACTTCTGGACAACGCGAACCCTTGAAGCATTTGTGACGGAGTTCGCCATCGACACACATACTTCTTTCAGCGAAGCAGAAAGACAGTTTTTCATAGGACCAAGGGGCAAGTACCTAAATTCATTAAGTCTAAAAATTAAAATGCTCTTGGTTGAGAAAGGCATATTGCTTATCCAATAAGATTGCTAGATTTATTGCTACTAACTTATGTTTGGAAGCGAAAGTGACTTCGACGAGCAAAGTGGTTTGCTTCGCAACGGTAAAAGATACAAGAGAACTCTTGAATCCTATACCCTAGGCCAGAATACTGATTATACCTCATTAAGCCCAGAAGAATCTGAATCTGAAGAAACCCCTTTTGTTAGAAACCCTCCTATAACTCCACAGCGCAGATCTATTATCCCTGAGAACCCTTCATAGTCCGAAAGTAACCCTAGCCTGAGTAGTCCTGTCGCAGTTCGGTCTACCTCAGTAAGTTCCCTTCCTCCTGTTACCAGTCTCCCTCCTCCCCCCCCTCCTCCCCCCCCTCGATTCACTATGGCCCATATGAATTATGATATCAAGCTGCCAATTTTTAAAGGAACTGGATCAGAGGATCCAAAGTAGTTTTGGTTCTTATGCGAAGCTGTTTGGACTGCTAAGAATATTATGGATCAAAATACAAGAACAACGCAGCTGGTCACCTCTTTCAGAGACCGAGCTTTGACCTAGTTTATGAAGTTTTCCAGTACTCAGAACTATATCTTGGCTGATATTAAAAAATAAATGATCAAAGAATTCAAGATGCCTAAATCGGAGTCACAGTGTATAACTGAACTGAAAGAAATTTAGCAGAAGCGAGGTGAATCAGTATGGGACTTTGATCAGAGGTTCAAGGTTCTGTTGGATCAAGTTAGTTTCACTATTGGACTAGAACAACATAAATAATGGTTCATTGCAACACTATTGCCTCATATCAGGACTCCACTTGTGCAACAGAAGGTTGCTGATCAGCAAGAGGCGTTGGAAATTGCTATGAAACTTGAAACAACTCCTGTTGGAGATAATTCTGGAATAGCCCAGATACAGGCACAGTTAGCAGAAATGGATTTGGAGCTTCGCGACATGAAAAAAGGGAAATCTATTCGCGAAGAGGTTTGGTGTACATGATGTAAGATGGAAGGTCATGACAAAGAACAGTGGTCTGCATTAAGAAATTATTTGAATACTGGTGCACCGAACCCGTTTAACCCTAATGTCCTATATTGTGAGATCTGTAGAACAACTGGCCAGCATCGACCTGAAGATTGCTATCTGCTGCAGAGATATGTTCAAGTACCTAAGAATCCCTATTGCAAGTTCTTTAAGTCAGTTGGACACAACGAAGACGAATGTCACAACTTTGACCTCATGAGAGAGCGAACCTATGATGCTTATAGGGTACAACCCGATGCACAAGGAAATGATGGATATGGTTACCGTGGTAGTACATCAGGTCGAGGTAATTTCAGAGGTCGTGGTCATGGTGGTATGCCTGGAAGAGGAGTCCATGTTATTTTCTATAACTGTAATCAGGCAAGACATGTAGCTAGAGACTATCAGAACCCAACTACGACATGTGGATATTGCAGAGCAGTAGATCATGTGATTGAGAAATTCCCATAGTTGATAGCCAAGATACAAGAAAGAAATGGCACTCATACTCAGAATATTCAGATGATTGATGTAGAGAAAAGACCTGTCCCTGCCATTAACGTTGTTACAAGGAGTGGAACTACGACGCGGGTGCAGAATAAGGAGAAACATCCTGATGAGGCTTGGGTCCGTAAGACCCTAGAGAAAATCCCAGCCTTCGATGTTGGAAGAGAAAAAGGAACATTTATGGAAGCTAAAAAAGACTTTGCTGGTCTGATAACATCAGTAGCAACTATGCAACAGCATCAACAACAGTTACAGTTTCAAGAAGCTTCACCGGATCAAGTAAGTACACTGACATCATTTTTACAGAGTTTTATGAAGCTATTAAGAAATCAGCATGCATTGAATGAGTTACAGAAAGTTATTCAGTATTGTGAACCTCAGCGAAGCTCTGATAAAGGAAAAACTCTTAATAGAGTTAGAAGGCCTGGAAGAGAAATGAGATTGCATGCTCAGATAGGAGATTATGACATGACTGATATCATTTTAGACCTGGGATCAGAAGTGAATGTCCTAACTAAGCAGACATGGGAACAAATGGGAAAACCTACGCTTGAATGGTCCCCTATACAGTTGAGATAGATTACACCAACATGCAGGATAAAGAAGAATCAGAGCAAAGAATTGTCAAGCTGAAAGACTATGCACAACAGTCTCGAAGCCAGATAGAGAAGCTGAAAGCAGAACATGAGGCTCAGATTGTAGAGTTTCAACTTTGCATCATTCCTAAGAGTCCACCAGAGGTCAGGGAACAACGTCGCAGAGATATTCAAGCCTCAGCAACGAAGATCTCAGATATTGTGAGTAGTGCATCAAAGCTGCTGGACGAAAGTGTCGAGGCCTGGGCAAACTTGCAGGACAACCCAAAAGTCAAAAATTTGCAAGGAACCATCAAGCAGCGACAGATAGAGCTGGACGCAGTAAATGCATAAATTAAGACATTGCCTCCTATGCAGAAGATGCTTAAGGTGAAGCATAGCAATGAGCTCCAGCAAGAAATTGAGTCTTGCAGAAGGAAAGAAACACTGTTGGTGAACTCTGTGCAGCCCCTTATTAATGAGGCCTTGGAATTGAGCACTGCTGTGGACAACCAACTCAAATTTTTGAAGGAGTATGACGCGTTTGCATAGGAAAAGGCCAATGAAGCATCTGCAGTAACACTGCAGGAGATAGTAGAGAAGGAGCAAGCAATTTAAGCCCTAGGCGCCCTTCTGCTTTTTCTGCTTTATTGATTGCTTTTTCAGTGTTTTAAGGCACATAGGAAAGCAAGACTAGGTGAGGTGAACTTTTTTTCTTGCCCTTTCATCCTCCACTCTTTCCTCCATGAAAAAGCATGTATGAGCTGCCATTCCACCACTCATTATCTTGCCCATGCACCCTTGCCAATTCGTGAGCCTCATGACAGATTTGGGATCAGATTTTTACACTTATGAGGGATTTGCCTATTTTGGGTAAGCCTGCTTTATGCTAGTTTTGGATGCCTCCTTATGCATTCGACCTATTGATGTATTCTATATATTCAGCAACCTATGTTATTACAGGGTTGGCTATTGTACACCGAGTTAATATAATTTTGTGTTATAGCTCCATTTTCAGTCTCCATTGTTGACAATTTTGCATGATCAATTGTAATTTGTTGTGAGTGAAATTAATCTATTGCTGGTCAGAATTTCTACATGGTATCAGAGCCATTGTAGGTTGTTACTCTCCTTCAAAAATTGTTTTGCAGGTTCGACATCAAGACTGGGAGCCTTCTACTGACAGCCGGGACAGATTTTCTAAAGCTATGGATTCACAGAAAACTATCTTGACTCCCTTCAACTTTTTTGAATGGAAAGCAGAGATGGAGATCTTGTTGAGAGAGAAAGGCCTCTACAGGGTGACTATGGCTATAGAAGTAGAGCCCAATGCAGCTGTAGAGAAGATCAAATGGCATAATCGGAGAGATGAGGCTTATGGCCTCCTATGTCTCAGTATTTCCCGAGACCTCCTTTTCCATCTCGATGGATTAACTTCACCGGATCAAGTATGGGAGAAGATTTCTAATCTTTTTGGAAAGACAGATGAGATGAGGGGACATCAGATCGAAAATGAGCTGATTTCTCTGAGTCCCAGTAACTTTGAATCCCTGCAGCTATATTTCTCCAAGTTCAAAGCACTAGTTTTGCAGCTGAAGTAGTGTGGTATCGAAAAGAAAGATGATCAGCTCGTATTGGCCATCCTCTCGAAGCTAGGAACTGACTACTCAGTCTTTGTTTCGACCTTCTATGCCACAAAACTCACAGCTCGAACCTGGAAGATGCCTAGCCTTGCAGATTTCATGGAATCTCTCACACAAGAACAAGACAAGTTGGTGATGATGGGCACCATCAAACCTTTCAAAGACCAAGCTCTAGTTGCTGGAGATTTGAGGGTGGATTCTAAAAGCAAAAAGAAAGCTAAAAAGCCACCTGAGCAAATAAGAGACAAGAAGCAGTCTCCGGAGGATCAACAAGGTCCCAAGAAAAATACCCAGAAGAAGAAAAACAAAGGTGAAATGAACAAGTGCTCATACTGTTCGAAGGGCAATCACACTGAAAGCTCTTGTATGAAAAAGTAGATTGATATGCTGACCAATCTCCTGGAGAAGAATGGAATCTCCCTTCCAGAAATCTCAAAGAAGAGAGAAGGAGGATCAAGTTCCGATGACAGAGAGAGAGTTCATGCTCTAGTTGCTGGCACATCAAGCTCACCCAGTTTTATCATAGATTCTGGAGCTTCAAGACACATGGTTTTGACTAAGGAGGCCTTCTCCTCACTGGATATGTCGAAAGGACCATCTATTGTACTGGGAGATGACTCTCTCACTGAAAGCAAAGGCAAAGGAAGGATATAACTTGATCATGGTAACTTCAACAATGTGCTGTATGTCCCTGGTATCGCCTCCAACCTTTTATCAGTGTACCAGATGACCCACACTGGGTCTCCTAAGAAATTCATATTCTTACCAGATGAAGTTGAGATCACAGAAATCTCAAGTGGAAGAATCATTGCAAAAGGAGTAGCGGATCATGCTCAAAAGGTATAAATGTTTTCACACTTCCTGCCTTACTCAAACCCCTCTGCTCTTCTTATCCATGCTAATGAAGCTAGCAAGCTATGGCATGAAAGATTTGGCCATTTAAATTACAAGTATTTTTCTGATCTTAGTGAGAAAGATATGGTCATAGGGTTTCCCAAGATAAAATTTTCCAAAGGAGTATGCCAAGGCTGTATCCTAGGAAAACACCCAGAGCACAAATTTGAGAAAGCCAGCCATGAGAGAACCTCTGCACCCCTCGAAATGATTCACAGTGATGTTGCTGGCCCATTCCCTTATATGTCCATGAGTCAAGCCAAATATGCATTGACCTTTATTGATGATTTTTCCAGGTATTGTTGGGTTCACTTCATGAAACACAAGTCAGAAGTTTTTGGCCTATTCAAAGTCTTCAAGGCTTTGGTTGAAAACCAGTGTGGAAGAAAACTCAAGGTACTCAGGTCTGACAATGGTGGTGAGTATGTCAAGACTGAGTTTATTAACTATTGTGCAGATGTAGGTATTCAGATGCAGCATTCTATCCCCTACACACCACAGCAAAATGGTTTTGCAGAGAGGAAGAACAGATCACTGAAGGAGATGGCAACATGCATGATGGAGGCCAAAAATTTGCCACCAAAGTATTGGGCTGAAGCTATCAACTGTGCAGCCTATATTCAGAATAGGGTGCCTCAAAAACAATTGGATGGCATGACTCCATTCGAAGCTTGGAGTGGGCACAAGCCAGATGTGACCCATTTCAGGATTTTTGGCTCAAAGGCATGGGCTAGAATCCCGACAGAGAAGAGGAAGACTTTGCAGCCCCAAAGCCAAGAGTGTATTTTTGTGGGATACTCTGAAGATTCAAAAGGGTACAAGTTGATAAATTTGAGCACAAACAAATCCTTCATCGAAAGGTGTGTTCAGTTTGAAGAAGAACCCCTTGCAGATGTGGAAATTGGTGAAGCCTCTTCACCACCTGAACCTCAAGAAGTAAGTAAAGAGTTTGTTGAATATGCTGATTCTGATTTGTCTGATGGAGATGAGTTTATTGCAGGCCCAAAAAGCCCCACAAGGCCTAAATGGGCAGCCAAGGCACTACATGCAGCAGGACAGTTAGCTGGGGATCCCAATGACCCAAGGAGGACTAGATCTCAATTTGAGAGTGGTCTGTGCATGAAAGATCCCGAGTTTGCTGAAAAATGCTATTTGATGGTGGAGTATGATCCTCAAACATATGAATA
>LPNX010702901.1:193939-221145 GCA_001517045.1 Pseudotsuga menziesii | reverse complement strand
CTCATGACAGATTTGGGATCAGCTTTTTACACCTATGGGGGATTTGCCTATTTTGGGTAAGCTTGCTTTATGCTAGTTTTGGATGCCTCCTTATGCATTCGACGTATTGATGTATTCTATATATTCAGCAACCTATGTTATTACAGGGTTGGCTATTGTACACTGAGTTAATATAATTTTGTGTTACAGCTCCATTTTCAGTCTCCATTGTTGATAATTTTGCATGATCAATTGTAATTTGTTGTGAGTGAAATTAATCTATTGCTGGTCAGAATTTCTACATTTGGAGGTGAAACAAACTAATTTTATCGCTATCGGAATGATTTTTTTCATTGATCGGAGGCCTTGTCTGTTTCCTTACCGCCACTGTGGAGATGCTTAGCTTTAAACTCGTCGGTCTGTATTCCTTAGTTCTTTCGATCGTCGATGATTTTCTATTGTCGCGGAACCCGTAGTCAGTCTGTCTTTCACCATTGTGGCTCCTTAGTGAACTATTGTGCCGATGGTTAGTGTTTTCAAACTCGTCAATTTGTAGTCCTTAGTTCTTTTGATCGCCGATGATTTTCTATTGTGGCAAAACCTGTAGTCAGTCTATCTTCTGCCGTTGTGGCTCCTTAGTAAACTATTGTGCCGATGGTTAGTGTTTTCAAACTCATCGATCCGTAGTACTTAGTTCTTCTGATCGCTGAATATTTTCTATTGTGGCAGAACCCATAGTTAGTCTGTCTCCTGCCATTGCAGCTCCTTAGTGAACTATCTTGCCGATGGTTAGTGTTTTCAAGTTTCGACACTTTATTAAATAGTGGTTCTGATTTCTGATACGTAACTTCGGAGGAATTTAGGGCTTTATATCACCGACCATTGCGGAACCTTTCAGCTTTGCCTCGCTGATATGTAGTCCTTGGAACCTCCGATCGTCGAAGTTTTCATCTGATCGTGGAAGCCGTAGTCTGTATGTCTGTCAGTGGCTAATGAGATGTTCTGATCCTCGCCCAAGCCACTGAAAGCTACAACTTGTGAAATTTTCATAAAAAACAAAGGTTTTCAAACTGTCAGTGATATTCATATCCCTCATTGTGTGAATTAGATTCTTCATACTATTGAAATAAATTATTTTGGGAGATAACATCTGGCTCCTACTTGGGGATGGGAATCTCCCAGTGAGGTCCCAAGAACCCCAGACCAAAATTCCTTTCCCTAAAAACAACTAAGTAACTTAACACTATCCGTTATTGTTCCATTGGGCATGGAGTTTATTCTAAAAGCAAAACAACCTACTATCTACTAATTTACAATCATAAGGCCTCAGAGCCTCAAATAAAATAGAGCTTCAAGAACCGCCCATTTATTGGGCCATCAAATACCTCTTCACCTTCTAGACTCTGCAATTTGAAGGTGTTATTCTTATGTACCTGAGCTATCACAAAAGGGCCAATCCACAAAGAGTCAAATTTTCCATGTTTCCCCTCATCCTGTCTGACAGCATCCCACTTGAGAACCCAATCTCCGACTTGGAATTTGTTTGCCTTTGATCTTTTGTCAAACATGCCCTTTATCCTCTATTGATGAGCTTCTGATTTTCCTACAACTTCCTCCCTTATTTGCTGTAATTCTACCAAATCCATCATCCTTCTTACCATGTCATTTGGTTCATCCTCCTCTTCCTGAAATAACTTTGCCACTGGAAGGATGAGCTGGATAGGAAAGATGGCCTTAGTGCCAAAAACTAGTTTGAATGGAGAAGTCCCTATGGATCTTTTGTCTCTTAACCTATCAGCCCATAAAGAAAACTTAAGCTTTGAATCCCAGCTTTTCTGATTTGTCTTTAGCAGTTTCCTGATGATTCTGACTAAGATTTTGTTGGATGACTTAGCCGGGCCATTGCCTTGTGGGTAATAGGATGTGGAGTGCACTATTTGCTAACCTTATTGTGAAGCCAAACCTAATGAATATGTTCTCATATAAAAATCTCATGATGACTTGATGAGTGGCATTTCTGGTGGGTACTGCTTCTATCCATTTGGTAAAGTAGTCAGTGGCTACTAAGATCCATTTATGCTGTCCACTAGAAGATGGATTTATTTCTCCTATGAAATCTAGACCCCATTGTTGGAAAGGCCCATTCACTATAATAGGCCTAAGGGGAAAGGATTTGAGTTGCTGCTTCCCTATAAATATCTGTCATTGGTCACAGGCCCTTACAAAAGTGCATACATCAGCAAAGAGGACTAGCCAATAGTATCCTGCTCTTAAGATCTTGTGGGCTGTGGTTTTCCAGTAGTGGTGGCCTTCACATGTACTGGAATGAAGGTGATGCATGACCTGCTCTGCTTCCTCTTTATCTAGACACCTTAACAAAATTCCAGACCGATCCCTCCAGTACAACAGTTTTTCAATTATGCAAAACTTAACAGATTTCAACTTGAGAGCTCGTGCTTGGTTAGGAGTGAGATCAGGGGAAACTTACAATTTTAGCAAAAAATGAATGATACCTGAGTACCACTCACATGAAGATATGTTCTCAGCTACTGATGGATTGTTATTCTGATCTTGATTTACTTCTGTTTTGGCTTCTACCATAGTCTGCACCTTTGCTGATTTGACACATGTGAAATTTATTCCCATCAGTTCATAGTTTTCTTTGGCCATGAGTTTGGCCAGACCTAATCCCTTTAGTAGTTTGGTGGGTTTCACCTCTACATCAAACTCAATGAGTTTGGCAATCCACTTAGCTCTCTTCCCATCAATGTCAGGCTGAGTCAAAACATCCTTCATAGCAGCTGAAGGGACATATGCAATGACCTTTGCATGGAGAATGTAGATTATGAATGTATTCAAAGATTTTATGAGAGCATAAGCATGCTTCTCAACTGGGTCATACTTTAGCTCAACATCTCTCAGGGTTCTGCTGAAGAAAGCAATTGGATGATCAAGACCTTCGTCATTCTTTTGTAATAGTACAGCTGCTACTATGTCATAGGATGCAAAAGAGAAAATGTAAAAACCCTTGGTGTAGTCAAGACTAATCAAAACCCATGATGGATTTCTTAATGTCTTCAAAAGAGTTTCTTGCCTGGTCAGTCCATTTTATTTCTGCATCCCTTTTTAGCATGACTGTTATGTGCTTTACAAGCTCAGAGAAATTAGGAATGAATCTCCTGACAAAGTTTATCTTGCCTAAAAAGGACTGAATGTCTCTTTTTGACCTTGGTATTGACAGCTATTGAATTACTTCCACCCTTATCGGATCGATCTTTACACCTTCAGCTGAGACTATGTGTAGCATCCCCAACCCTCCAACCGGCGAAGCATACGCTACCATGGCGTTAACCATCCAGGATACCAGCCCCATGAACATGTGAATTCATAAAAATGTTGAAACATAATGCATTGAAGTAGAACATACACAGATGCAATTATTTATCATACACAGACGCAATTATTTATCATACACAGTAGAAGCAACATACATTCATACAAGCATTCATTCAACATGTTCATCATAATCATCAACAGTAAATAGGATTGCAGAAGTAAATTAGACAAGATTACTTATCTTATGAAGAACTCGTTTCGCAACCAGCTATGTCGCTGCAACGTTCCACCCAACCATAGGCCAGCATGCTCCTTAATCTCTCAGCAATGCTGCCACCCCCGAGCTGGGCATGATTCTCCAAGGAATAAGGAACAAGCAGGCTTACACATAGCCAAGGATACAAAAAACACAGCCAAGCCAACAAAGTTGGGTTTATCAGGCCATCAACAAGACAACCAAGCCAACATCGTCAGGTTTATCAAGCCATCCAGGAGTTGGGAAAGGCTAAATGCTAAGCTGGTGAGCTCATTACAGAGCCAAGAACACCTACACCAGAACTATCCTGGCTTCTAAGACACCCACACACACCCAACACAAGGAATCAGTCCCTTCTCTGCTACACAGTCCCTCAGGCCCTACATTCCCTTCGAGTGCTATTTAGGGTTTGTGGAGAAGAAAGCAAGCCCTCTAGCTCTATCTATGTGGTTTCCAAACACATGAATTTTATCAAGCAAACCAAGCCCCCATCCTTGTTCCCAACACAGTCTGAAGACCAACCATTGCACACATGCAATCAATCAGCTATCACAGCTTAAACAGGGAAAACGAATCCTGAGTCAATATTGGCCCTATCATGGCCAAAACAACTCCCAAGTGAGTTACACAGTCCTAAAACGTATCAGTCAACACAACTCACGACACGGGGAAACAACAGTCTACCATGGACAACAAAGTCACCGAGAAAACTTACCCATACCACATTGGGGAGGAAATACAGTCTCCCGGCTTGTGCGTGAGAGAAACTCGCAGCAGACCCCAAAATACCGAGGGAAAAACATATGCATGAGCCACAAATCAGTAGGGAAAACTTACACATAGTCCCTGAGCGTAAGATGGCTTTCCACAGGAAAATCATGGGTGATAGTGACCGAACAGCTCCCAGCTTGCTGCGTGAGTAACAACAACGTAGAACCCAGTGTGGGAGAGAATATTCACACCAAATCCCAAATACAGGTTGGAACACACTCGATTCCTTTGTGTGAAAATGCGGATGACAGTGGAGGCGGCTCCTCCCTCTGGCTGCGTGAGACCCAACCAGTAAGAAACCTGTGCATGAGAAGAAAGAACAGGAAATGGAGAGGATGCACAGTAGTCGAAAGTGCATGAATGTTTTACAGCACTGTCATGGAGAGAATGGGATTTCCACTGGAGTGATGGCAGTGGTTTTTGCTTGCCATCGTAAGGTCAACCATGCTGGTGGAGTGTGCGTGTGGGAAAGGACTAATAGTCCTGCCACACTCCACTCCCAGCCATAAATTCCCCAACTAATAGTAGCAGTTCTTAAAGGAGGGGGTCGGATAAGACAAGGAAAGATGACACATGGCTTTTTCTCTCATGCCCAAGGTTTGAAATTTTCCCCACCCTTATCCTTGTGAAAATCATGCCCCTTCTCAATTTATTTGTGCGAACGTAGCTAGTTGGGTTATTTAATTAATAGATGCATATTTACATGATGACAAAACTCAATATGTATGCCGCATGCCCCGATATACCATCGGTGGCAATTTAAATCCGAAACGTAGCATAACCAATCAATGGTGGGGCCTTGGCCTTTAGCTCCACACCATGATCATTTACAATATATACATCATATAACGGGGTCAAAACCAGGGTGTTACACTATGTGGCCTAGGAGTTTTCCTTCCTTGAGTGCAAATTGGGAATTCTCGGGGTTCAATGATATTCCATACCTTCTGTACTTCAGAAATACCTTCCTTAAATGCTGCAAGTGGTCATGATGGTTGTGAGAGTAAACTATTAAGTCATCCAAATATATCAGCACAAATTTATCATTTAGTCCTACAAAAGCTAGTTCCATGGCTCTCTGAAAAGTAGCCCGAGAATTCATTAGCCCAAATGGAACTTTAGCATACATGAAGGTGCCCCAGGGGGTGGTAAAGGCAGTCTTCTCTTGGTCATTAGGGTGCACAACAACTTGGTTGTATCCAGAGAATTCCTCATTTTTCTTTCTTACCACTACCAGGTTTGCAATCCACTTGGAATATCTGAGGGGAACTATGATCTTGGATTTAAGGAGTTTGTGGATCTCTTTTTCAATCACTGGTAATAGGAGAGGGCTGATGGGTCTTAGCTTCTGTTTGAAAGGAATGGTGTCCTTTTCCAAAGGAATTCTATGCTGGATGATATTGGTTTCATAAGTTTTTAGGTCACTATAATCCTAGGAAAAAACATCAGCAAACTCTTTTATCAAGCTGCAAAATTCAGACTTCTGATCAACATTCAACCCTGTGGAAATATTTATCAGCTTAGGATGGATTTGGATGCCTATGTTTTTCTCTTGGATAGTAGGGTCTAGCTCCTTTTTGGCAGGATTGAGAGGGATGTCATTGTGATCAAACAGTTCTTCCAATGGTACTAGACCTCGGGGTATGTAGTTGTTGGGAAATTGGACAATATTCTGCTCAGTCACTTTATATTTTAACTTGAGCTGTTTGGATTCCTCTATGTTAAGGTTTTCCTGGTCTATGTGTATGTTAGAGAATTCATCTACTAACTGAAGGAATTTATTAATCTCCTCATCATTCTCAAACACCCTCCAAAATTTTACATTTTCTGGCAGAGAGGGTCTGTACTTGACCTGAACATCATAGCTGAGCTTAGGGGGTAAAGGAGGAACAAACAGACTTGCAGAGACGGCTAGGGAATCAGCCAGGTGATTCAAAGCCCTAGGAATATATGACAGTTCAAAAAACATAAAGGAGTCTCTGAGTTTCCATACCTCGTCCCTGTAAACCTTCAATCTGATATTTTTTGTCTGAAAAGCATTGTTGACCTGCTGTATGATGAGGTCTATGTCTCCAAAAATATTCATGCACATGATCCCCATCTCCTTGGAAGATTTAACTCCTAGCAGCAAGGCTTCATATTCTACTATGCTGTTAGTGGTTTTGAAATCAAGCTTAGAAGATAAGTGAATGTTTTCCTTATATAGGGAGATCAATACTACACCCGCGCCTGCTGAGCTTTGAGCGCTAGCCCCATCAAAATACATGGTCCAGATCGCTGTGGATACTTCTTCGGGCTGCTAATGGGTGGGCTTAGTGAGATGAACTAATGTTTGTTTATTATCATCTATTTTCAAAATGCAAGACCCAAAATCAGTGTCCACTACGTAGATGGGGTGATTTACTGAGTGGTTCTCCTTGCTTATAATGTATGCTAGCTGATTTTCCTTATAAAGCCTCTTAGTCTCCCCTCCAAACATGGGGATGGTGGAATATGTGAGATCCATTTGAAGGGTACCACCTAGTCTTTTGCTCCATGACTGAGACAACAAGAGGCTGAATTTTGGAGGAATATCAGCCACTACAATGTCCATCATTACGCTTTTCGAAGGTAGCTGTGTTAAGTTTACAGCAAGGTCTTTGATGAGGCCCAAGAACTTGACCTTCTTGGAGTCAAAGGAGAATAAATCATGGTAGGGATTGGTGATGCTAAGGCCAATCTCATCCATCACAGCCTTTGGCATTAGGTTATGAGAGGCTCCTGAATCCAGCAGACAGTTATGGAGGATTTTATCGTGGATGTTCAAGGATATATAGAATGGTGGGTAGGAGTCCTTTAGGTCTTCGATCATGGGGCCCAGGGTTACAACAGGCTTGTCATTGTAGGTTCACAAAGTCAGTGTCAATGTGCACCTTGGGCTAAAGGGAATTTAGAATAGAGGTTTTGAATGCATCATTCTTCATTAGCTCAATTAAAGGGAAAGGGATTTTCAATTTTTGAATTTCAGACTCGAGGTTGAAGGAATAATGCAACCTATCTGGAAACCTTACCTCAAGAGCTGCAGGATTGAGTTGGACTTGATCAAGTGTGGCTGAAGGTTCTGGTTTATGCAATGCTTTGGATGGGATAGCCACTTTCTTTGGTAAAACAACAAGCTTTCTAGCTGATGTAGCAGGCTACTTGACAGGTACAACATTCTTCTTGAGGGGAGCAACCAGCCTAGAACTCAGTTTGTAACCTCCCTGACCATCAGCCTGATAGACAGCCTCTTCATTGATCTGCTCATCAATCAGGGCTTCCTCATATTCTGCTTGTGTCAGAAAAGAATAGTCCACCTCATCCTCCATGCAGTGGATATTGTCTTCAGCTTCTCCTTCTTCTTTAATGAATTTTGGCTCTTCTTCTAATACAAAATTTTGAAATGGAGCTCTTATCCTCTGATATTCCCCTTGATTTCTCTCCCTTATGAGAATCTGAACTGGGGGGTTTCCTCTTCTATAAGGAACAAAATCTGGGTTTCAAGGAGCAAAGTCACTTGGCCCTTTACCCCTTGTAGGTAGATGTCCTTGGTCCTTTAACTTAGACATTTCAGTAGTCAGGTTATCTAATAGTTTGGTCATTTTGTCAATATTGTTCTCTAATGCTAAAGCCCCACTATAGTCTGTTGGCTGCTTTTTCTTGTCTCTCTTCCCTTTTACCTTCTGAGATGCCATAATGTTTGACTCTACTTCTAGGGTAGCATCATGCATGAGTGATAAGGAAGCATACCTCCTTTTTCTAAGAAGTAAGTAGAAGTCAGAGTCAAAGGAATTTGCATAAGTTATCCTAGCTGAGGTATCAGTGGGCTTAATTTCGGTAGGGATCTTGCTGTACATATTGTTGAATCTCTTGGTAAAGTTGGAGACATACTCCCTATTTTCTCTTTTCAGGTTGCTGAATTCTATGATATAGTATAGGTGGTCCTTCCTTTCTCCCCAATGCTTTAGGAAAATGTCATCTAGGGCCTCTATTCCTGCCACTGATCCGGTAGGCAGTTTCTTAAACCACTTACTAGCCAGGCCATCTAGGCTTTGCACAAAAACCCTAGTCCATACATCTTCTTGTTCTATGTTAATATTTTCAGCATAGCTGTAAAAAGCCTCTAGATTTTCTTTAGCAGTGAAATCCCCTTCCCCTGTAAACTTAGGCATATACTTGAGATAATCCCTAGTAGGCATGGCTGCGAGAGGATTTGGTAGAATTAAGGGTGCATACCTAGCTACCAGAATCCTTTCCATCTTGGTCAATTGAGGGGCAGCCATATTGGAAATGGGTATGGAAAGGGTTGTGGAAGGAAGGACTGATGAAGATACTTGTTGAGAAGGCAGTGGTACACTTATCCCAGTGGAGTCACCAGGGATTGGATCTTCACAAGCAGCAGTGCTTGAAGATTCCCAACCCCTAGATTTTTCTGATGTATCTAAAAATTCCTGGGATTTAAGAGTTTCAGCAGAAGAAATAATAGCAGAAATATTTCTTGAAATACCTGATGTAGCTTCCTGTGCAGAACTGCTGGTTTGTCTTGATAAATCCCTAGCTTTCCTCAAAATTTCTTTTGGATCTGAAATAGGTGTTGCTGGTGGCCTCTTTGGGTTTGCTCTGGTACTTGGTCTTCTTGAAGCCACCTTATATCAATGGAGTCACCAGATACATGATTACAACCATAATAACGTCCAATCTTTGTCTATCATCAAAGCATGGATCTATGCCATCTCCAAGGGAAGCTGAGCTTCAATCTCCTCTCCCCGGTAATGACGCCAGTTTGTTATCACTCCAGGAAACTGCTCTAGGTTGTAGCTCGAGGATGCCTAGTAACTTAAAATGTTTTTAGGGTTTTCTAATATGGATCAAGTCAGTTGACCTATATAACCTTTCCACTCTCAAGGCATGCATAAAAATCACTTGTTTACAAGGCTTTTAGTTGCAATTGCTTAGAAGTTCGACAATAAGGTGCATGGATGGAGAACTCACCAGGTTGGTAGACTTACATACAAAACACATGCATATAAATGGCTAAATCCTGATGAGGATGGTATATATAAATCAAATAGCATTAATAAACCAATAGGATGACATCTATCAACTTTTTAATCAATCTGAAAATGACCTAAATACACATTCAGGCATAAATACAGTAAAGAAAGAGATGATGGCTGAACACATCACAACAAAAGAGCTTATATCATGAATAAGTAAAATGAGAAGCTTGAAAGCATTATTGGCTCATAAATCCCTGAATTTGAACCTTTATTATAAAATCAATCATGGGATTTATAGCCTTCTACAAAAATGACAGATCTTGAAACTTTGATCTGTTTTCACCAAAAAATACTCAGAAGTGATAGTTTTTCATATTAGGGTTTAAAAACCTAGCTAACTATTTTTCTAACTTATGACGAATATCTAGTTCACTGACTGAATACTAAATAACTGCAGTAGTTGATGATAACCGCCACTGCTGGTTCAGTGTAATTTTGCCACCAAAATCCAGTGTTTCGGCGGTTAATTGAAGTGACCTTTCTTGTTTAATCTGCCAGAGTTTTCTACCTTGTTGCCATGGTCACCGATCGGAAGCTCTGACCTCTAACGCGTTGACACCCCAAACCTCAATGCTGCCATAGTGTTGACGCCTTAAATGACTAACGTTGCAACGGTTTATGCATCGGCGATCGGAAGCTCTATCCTCTAGCCCATCGGCACCTTAGACTGGAACGCTGCCGCTATTTTGGAGGTCAAATGAACTAATTTTATCGCTGTCAAAAGTCATTTGATGAAGGAATCGAGACATTAGTCCCCTATGCCGCCGATGGGTAGTCTTGTTATTCGTTGATGCGTGACATCACTTTTGTTTTATTTGTTTTCAAAAATTTATATTTTTAACTGTTGGCAATTTTGCTTTATTGCTATCGAAGGTCAGTAGATGTTTGAATTGGAGCTTTAGTTCTCTATGCCATTGCTGTTTCAAAGGTTAAACAAACTAACTTTATCACTATCGGAATGATTTTTGTCATTGATTGGAGGCCTTATCCATTGCCTTACTGCCACTGTGGAGATGCTTAGCTTTAAACTGGCCGATCTGTAGTCCTTAGTTCTTCCGATCACTAATGATTTTCTATTGTCGCAGAACCCATAGTTGTTCCGTCTTTCACCATTATGGCTCCTTAGTGAACTATTGTGCCGATGGTTAGTGTTTTTAAACTCGTTGATCTATAGTCCTTAGTTCTTCCGATCGTCGATGATTTTCTATTGTGGCGAAACCCGTAGTCAGTCTGTCTTCCGTCGTTGCGGCTCCTTAGTGAACTATTATGCCGATGATTAGTGTTTTCAAACTCACTGATCCATAGTCCTTAGTTCTTCCGATTGTCGATGATTTTCTATTGTGGCGAAATCCATAGTCAGTCTGTCTCCCGCCGTTGCGGCTCCTTAGTGAACTATCTTATCGGCGGTTAGTGTTTTCAAGTTTCGACGCTTTATTAAGTAGTGGTTCCAATTTTTGATACGTGACTTCGGTGGCATTTAGTGATTTATATCGCTGACCATTGCGGAACCTTTCAGCTTTGCCTCGCCAATACGTAGTCCTTGGAACCTCTGATCATCGAATTTTTCATTTGATCGCGGAAGCCGTAGTCCATATGTCTGTCAGTGGCTAATGAGATTTTCTGATCCTCTCCCAAGCCACTGAAAGCTACAACTTGGGAAATTTTCATAAAAAACAGAGGCTTTCAAACTGTCAGTAATATTCATATCCCTCATTGCGTGAATTGGATTCTTCATACTATCGAAATAAATTATTTTGGGAGATAACATCGTGCAAATCTGCTACATTCGGAATATAAATTTTGCCTTTATAAGTAAGAAGTCCATCTTCTTCCAATTTATATCCCTCATACCTCTTCTCAAGACTCGACTACTACAACTTGTCTTTTACCTGCTCATACAGTTCATCTCCAGTCGTATGGCTAACAATCTACTGCCTCAAATATGACTGGAAAATATTAAGAGACGTGACATGCATTTCCTGCGCCTTCTTGCTGAGTGCATAAACTACATTATTCTACTTTCCTTTTATGTGTTTGATTTCAAAATCAAAATCACATAAAAACTACAGCCATCTAGCTTGCCTAGAATTTAACATTGGCTAATCAAACAAGTACTTCAGACCACAATGGCCTGTCCTTAGCTCAAATCTGCTGCCCATCAAATAATGCCTCCACATCCTTAGAGCATGTACCATGGATGCAAGTTCTAGATCATGAGTGGCATATTTATTCTCATGCTCTTTCAACTTTCTTGACTCATAACATATTACGTGGTTGTCTTGCATAAGGAATCCTCCAAGTCCTTGTCCACATGCATCGGTACACACCAAAAAATATTTCTTTGGGTTTGCAACTTTCAAGACTGGTGCACTTGTGAGAATATTCTTCAACTGCTGGAAGATTTCTTCACACTTCGATGTCCATTCAAATTTTATAACCTTCTTTTGCAAGTAAGTGATGGCATGTGAAACCTTGGAGAATCCTTCAATGAATCTCGGGTAATATCCTGCAAGTCCTATAAAAGATCTTACATTTGTCACATTCCTTGGAGTAGGCCAATTCATAATGGCTTCAATATTCTTAGGGTCTACTAATATTCCCTCTTCTGAGATAATGTGACCCAGATACTAGATTCTACCTCTATAGAAGTCACACTTGCTCAACTTTGCTTACAGCTTATACTCCCTGAGCAATTGCAATGTCAATCTCAAATGTTCTGCATGCTCTTCCTCATTCTTAGAATAAATAAGAATGTCATCAAGGAAGACAAGAAAAAACTTGTCCATATACCTGCTGAAGACACTTTTCATAAGGGACATAAATGTAGCTAGTGCATTTGTGAGACCAAATGGTACCACTACAAACTCATAATTCCCATACCTTGTTCTGAAGGCTGTCTTATGAATGTCTTCATCCTTGATTCTTACCTGATGGTAACTAGATCTCAAGTCAATCTGGGAAAATACCTTTGCTCCTCTCATTTGATCAAAGAGATCGTCAATCCTATGCAAATGATACTTGTTATTCATAGTGACTTTGTTCAGCTGTCTGTAATCGATACGCAATCTAAGTGTACCATATTTCTTCTTTACAAACATAACTAGTGCTCCCCAAGGAGACACACATGGTCTGACATACTTCTTTTCCAACAACTCTTGCAGTTGTATCTCTAGATCTAGCATTTATGGTGTGCTCATCTTGTAGGGTGTCTTGGACATTGGTGCTACTCCTGGAACAAGTTCAATCGTGAAATCAATGTCCCTTTTTGGAGGAAGCACTGGAATCTCATCAGGAAACACATCCCTGAATTCTTGCAATAGATGAAAGTCCTCCAACCTAGGATCTTCATTTTATGTTTCCTCCAAAATATGAACTGCATACAACTGGAAACCTTTCCTACAGAACTTCTTTAACTGCATTGCTGAAACCTGCCTCACAAAAATCACCTTTGGAATTCCTCTTACAACTCTTGGGTTTCCTTCTTCATCCATGCATTCAAATTTTTTATTATAACAGTCAAGATTTACCTTGTGATATTCTAACCAATCCATCCCAATGAGGACATCATAGGAACCAAGTGGTTAACATTTCGATTTATGCAAGTGGATATTCCATTCATAACCAATGGACATTTATCTACCACTTCACTAACCTTCCTCTTAGTTCTTGTGGCTAGCTGAACTAACCAAGATTTCTTATACTTTACTTTCTTAAAAGCACAAGTCTCCACTACTCTAGGAGTAATGTAACTATGAGTAGAACCAGGGTCAATCAAACTAGAAATAGATTGCTCAACAATCTTACCTGCAACTTCAACCACAATTGACTGGTGATCTGCCTGATGGTCCTCCGTTGCTGCATAAATCCTAGGGACGACCTTTGCTACTTGACCCACTATTTCTGCCTCTTGAAGGTTGTAAGTTGGCCTTGCATTCTAATTCTCAAGTGGACAATTCCTGCGCATGTGGGGTCCTCCACATTTCCAACATTGAAGAGGTTCTCCGTTTTGTTGCGGTTCTCTAGGATTTTCTCCCATCACTCTGGTTGGATGATTCTCAGCTTGTGATGGTTGATTTTGCTAATTCATGAAGTTAGAGGGTTTGAAACCTTTCTTCCTTTGACTAGAATTCTCAGTCCTCTTATCCTTCCATGTCTTCTGGTAATTGGGATTTCCCCTGCTTTGCTCATAGCAGTACTTAGCTTTCCTGATTGCCTCTTCCATAGTTCTAGGTTCATAGAACTCAATTATGTCCTTGTAGGACTGAGGCAATCCACTCAGAAATCACTGGATATTTACCTTTTCATTCCTGATGTACTTGACATACCTCAACAATTCCAAGAACTTGTTGGCATACTCCTCCATGGTTTGTTGTCCCAATCTTAGCTTATGGAACTCCTTAATCTTGTCATCATAATACCTGTCAGAGAGGTATTTCTACTTGAAATACTTCTTGAACTGCTTCCACTTAAGCCTTATTTCGCTAATCTTCTTTACTTGTCTGAGGTGCTCCCACCAAATGGATGCCCTCCCATTCATATTGAATATGGAAACCCTTTCCTTCATGTTTCCTAAATAGTCCTGAACTTGGAAATACTTATTTATCCCAAGAAGCCAAGATTCAGCTTCTTGTCTAGTATTTACTTCACCATCAACTTTAGGAGGTTTATGCTTCTTGAATTCATCTCAAGAGTGATCCCTATGGTGCCTCTTTCTCTTGATTTTGTGAGAATAAGAGCCCAAATCCCCACTAGATTCTTATGAGTCAAATGACCCACTAGAATACCTTCTTCTTCTTCTGGTACTGCTCTTACTGCCTTCTATTTTTGCTGTACCATTCACAGAGTCCATCTTTCTTTGAAAGTCAGTCAAACTTTGCAACATAGCAGCATTCAACTGATGTTTCTCTTCTTGGGATTTAATCAAGCTTCTCATGGTAGTTGCAATTTTTGGAAAAGTCTCTTGAAATCTCTTTCCATTAGACTCTATATCATAATTTCCAACTTTGGCATTTCCCCCCATAGCATCTCACACACGCTCGTAGGAATTCCGTGCATCATATCCGTCATGGGTTCTCATGGCTGAACCACAAATTACCTTACCAAATTGCACTACCTGGAACACTACCTTGGAAAGTGGCCACGATTATGCAAAATGTGTTAATACATACAACTGTTAGCCACATATCGTTCACATGAATTATACATTACTTACTTTTACTTGGAAAAATCATACATTGACAACTTTGTCAAAACATAAAGTTTTCTTTCCCAAAGAATGGCTATCTGAAGGGGACAATGGGGGGCAATCTGGTGCATAACCCCTCTTCCATTTATTCATTTTAATGGCCCTTGAACTTCACTGAAAACCTACAAAATTCCCTGTTAAAAACTCCATTAAAAATCTGATTTTTGGCTCCATCTTTTAGGTTTTCTTTCGCTATAGTAGAAAATTTTTCAACATTAACCTGCCGTAGTGGATATACTTTCCATTTTTATTCCAATGGTTTGGATTCATTATCTTTTCCCAGCCACCACTATGCACCGAAAGAATCTTTGGCTTCCATCCGTTGCCATTGCGGCTCAATCCTGCTAAACCGATCGCCGTTGCGACTTCTTCCTTGACTTCCGCCCATTGTCACGATCCGATCTTCAACTTCTGGCCTTTGCACATCGGCTCAGATTCCTTTTATTTTTGCCGTGTGTTAGCTTGATCCTCATCTTCCACCTGCTGCATGCATCGGCTCGAACCTTAAGTTCTGCTCACTACAGCGGCTCCCATATCTTTTCCAGCCACCACTTTACCAGATAATTCTTGGATTTTCGCCCGCTATGTCGGCTCAGTCCAGCCGATGGGAATCGACGCTATTTTTCTCTCTCATCCACCATTATGGCTCCGTCCCTAGCTGTTTGTCACCTCCATGCATCAGGAAGGTTTCTCCAATTTTTCTATACTTAGAAAAATTTCGTAAATTTTTCTTCTGCGACCTAAACTCCAACTTATTTTTGCCACACACACACTGAATCACTTCTTGGAAACTCAGCTGCCATTACAACCCTTTTACTTATTTTCCTGTTGCCACTATACCAGACTAATTCCCTTCTTCTATCCGCTTCGTCGGCTCAAACCCCATCTTATGCCTGCCGCTATGGAAAGAACTTGCCCAAGGCCCCACTGTATCGACGAACTTTAGTGAATGTAGTCGCCGTTGCAACTAGCTTGGGCTGATTCTTCTCGCAGCTGTCGTCGCTTCAGCTCATCAGCTCTCTTCGGGCGATGCAGCTGATACATCGACTCGTTTCTTGGTAATATAGTCGACAAGGGAGATGATTTCCTTCAACACTTAGGCAATTTGGAATTTTCTTCTGCTGGCTTGAGCTCAACAAAGGTTATCCCCACCTTTGTTAACTGCTTTCCTTGGCCCATAGAGGCCCATTGCTTCAACCTGGATGCTCTGATACCAAGCTGTCATGTCCCCAACCCTCTCACCGACGAAGAGGACGCGACTCACATACTAATCGACCTAGGCAATTTATCCCCATGAACATAAACATGAAGATAATATAAAATGTATGAAAATGCATACTGATAGAAACATATTAACATACACAGATGCAATATCCTCATAATGCCTATGCAGATGTGTAATTTCTTAAACATATAGTGGAAGAAAATACATGTCATCATACATTCACAACATATAAGCATTCATCATGTTCGTTCATAAAATAATACAATTGCAAGGATTTAAGCACAAGAATACTTATCTTTAGGAAATCTTGTCCCTTAACTAGCTACGTCACTGCAACGTTCCACCCAACCATAGGCCATTGTGCTCATCAATATCTTAGCAACACTGCCACCCTCGAGATGCGCATGATTCCACAAGGAGTAAGGGTAAACTAGCAGGCTCACACGTAGCCAAGGGTACACAACTCAGCCAAGCCAACAAAGTTGTGTTTATTAGGCTATCAGGAGCTGGAAATTCTGCTTGCTAAGCTAGTGGCTCACTAAAGAGATAAGGACACCTACACCGGAGCTAGCCTGACTTCTGAGACATCCACACTCACCCAACACAAGGAATCATCCCCTTCTCTGCTGCACAGTACCTTGGGCCATGACTTCTCTTCCAATGCTATTCAGGGGTTGTAGAGAATAAATCCAACCCTATAGCTCTATCTGTGAGGCTCCTGCACACACTAGGTTTATCAAGCACACTCAGGCTCCATTTCCACTCCCAAACAGTCCAAAGACCAACAAACACATAATACACAACAATTCACAGCTCTGGAATTTGAAGGAAAACACCACCGAGCAAAACCGGAACAGTAATTGGGTAATACACAACTTAGACTAAGCAAATCGACTCTAGAGTCGTTTATGGACCTATCATGGCCAAAATGACTCAACAACAACCCAAAAACGTGGGGAAAACAACAACGATCTCTCAGCTACATGAGGATAGAAGAATACAGCCCACGTGAAGGGATTTACATACCCAGACTCACAATCGTGAAGGGTTCCAACATACACAGTCCCAAAATGTCTAGGGATTTAGACACAGACTAGATCTGAAGAAAATAGAACATGGCTACCTGCGTGAAGAAGAACGAATTCCCTGAGTGAGGAGAATGCACATCTGCATGAAGGTGGAATCGTGGAATCGGTTCTCTGATCCCATGAGGGAAATGAGAATTCCCTGTCCCTGGGATTGCATGTGGGAAAGGACTGACAATCCTTCCAACTTTCATGGCTGCCCGTGCATATGTTCCCCAAGGGAAATAACCACCCAACCAAATCCTACAGAATTAAATCGGTTGGTTGAATGAGATAATGGAAAAAGGGTGAGTAAGACAAAAATGATGGTTGACATCTATATGGGTTCATCACTTGACACGTGGCTGTTCCCCAATGGCTCCCAAGGGTTAGAACCCCCCCCCTCATCCTTAGGAAATCATGCCCTTTTTATTGTTGTTGCATTGACATAGCTGGTTGTAGGTCTTTTAACTAATTTTGCATATGTACATGGTGTCCAACATTATAACGTGTCTATCTAGCACAAAATACCATCGACATCGCCGAAACATAGTACGACAATCAATGGTGGGGAATTTTCCTATAGCCCACAACATGATCCATTACAATATATACATCATATACATTTAATGCAAATGGAGTCAAAACTAGGGTGTTACATCCCATATGTAGTTCAATGTTTCCAAATGTATTACAAGGTCCTAGAAATGCATTTCATCATTAGTGTTTTGATGTAGTTCATTGTACTATATAATCCACATTGTAATAGGAAAAATGAAATTTAGGAAACGCATTTGAGTATGGAGGGGTCACATATGATTCTAAATTCTCACAATTTTATGGGTTCTTCAAAGTAAAATTTTAGTAGTGCATTAATCAATCATTATTTGTAACAAAAGAACTAAAGGAAGCTATGTAACAGAAAAGACATACGTCTGAAATTTGAAAAAATAAATTCCATTTCTAAATGAGTACATTAACTCTTAACATTAAGTTCAAAACAAAATGAATCAGGTGCTAATGTATTTTCTACATGACTAAAATATTTTAATTCAATGCACCATTAATACCACATTGGATGCTTGAATGAAGTAGACAAAGGCTGTTATGCATATTTTTATCTTTAGTTTCAACACTATTTCACAATAGCCTTCCCAAATCAGGTTGACCCACATAGAAAGTCATTTATGGATTTATTAGTGTTGTCATAAGTGGGGATTTAAAATAAATTTTTGGGACAAAACCAAATTAACCAAGAAGGATAAGTGAACTCTAGGAAAAGCTTAATAGAAACTGTGATTTTTTCTCTATACATAAGTTTTAAATAAATGAGAGTCCATAGGTGACACAAATTATGTATATTTTCATTTCATATTACATACAACAAAATTACATTTCATATATGCACATTTCCACTTAATACCACCCTATTGGGAACTAGGAATACCAATACACAAACGAGATGGACAAGAGGTTTCAAAACCCATTCCCAAATAAACAAAGACAGAGCCATCCATGATGATCAATAGGAATGAGATGAGTTATTTTTCTTGGATTCTTAGAAAGCAAAGGAGATGTGGACCTAAGAGATCCTTCAATGTTCATTAACAACACATTTTTTTTCTATATTTACAAGTCTTTTCCTTTTAATTGATCCAAGAAGAAGCCACCGAAGGAATTGGATCTTGTTAAAGATAACATAAATTATTTGATGGAGCACATATCAAGGGTGGGTCAATTTTGTGGGAGATCCAACCAACTATTTTCTCCAATAGGTTGAGGTGCACAAGGATTTGTACATTTCATAAATAAATATCATTTCACTCCCCTTAGGGCTGACCCTATATGTGATATCCGAGAACAAATCCAAAAGTCTCCACATCTTTTCCTACCACATATTATACATTATTGTTGTGCCAAAAATGTGTATTACAACCATGGAACCAACTGCCCTTCTGGATTGAACCTTTACCCAATTGTTGCAATAATTTTAGTGGTACTACTTAGAGGAAATTGACTAAGGAGTAATAGTGGGAGCCCTACTTTGTAATCATAAATAACATACATTATGGAGGAAATATAAGGCGATGGAGAAAGTTCACATAGGTTAGGAGTAGAGGGATACCAAATCATTTTCAAGGGAAAATTTGACATTCTTCTAGATTGAATGATGTCGAACAACCCTAAAATTGACATATAGGGTGATGGAGGAAGTTCACATAGGATACCTGAGTAGCAGGATTCCAACTTGATTTCAAGGGAAAATTTGACATTCTTCCAGATTGAGAGATGTCAAACAACCCTAAAATTGAGAGGAAGGCATTGTCAAATTTATGATTGCATCTATCCGGGTGAACATAATTCTAAATCGGGAATTTATTAAAACATATTGATTAGTAATATAATAGTGAGTGCTATCTCCTGCAGGTCAAAATTGGAATGGGTTCCTAATTGGTCCACCTCTCAACCTCTATAGAAGGTCTATCCACTTCAATATCTTGTCTTGGTATATATTGAGCCGGTAGGATAGATTTACATATGTGGAAATAACCCCAATTTCTAACCCCAAATGCATAGATATATACATTTGGTTTTCTACCAAAATGATGAAGGGTTTGAACTTACTGATGTCATTGTGGGTCAATTTTGATGTCAATCTTGCATGTTGAATATTCTCCTAAATATTCCCTTGCTTCACGAGCCGAATGATTCTATAGACCAGTTGATGCAAGATTTACTCCTCATCTAAAGGCTGTAGAGAGAATGAACTCATTAGCACATTAGGGCCAAACCTATAACTGAAATGAGAAATATTCTACTAATTAGGACATGGTAGAGCCATAGATAGGGGTTAGAGCCCTAGTCACTACCATAGGAGACCATAGTGGTGAAATTGGAGGTAGGATGGTGAGCTATGCTGGGGATATGAACTATGGTCGGGGACACTGCTGTAGGAGACCACACTAGAAAAGTCAGAGGTAGGATGGTGAGCTATGCTGGGGAGATGAAAGATGGTCGGGGCATGGGATGGTTGGGGTGGGAGATTTGTGTTTGTAATGTTTCAGTTTTGTTTTTAATTTGTTGTTTTGATATTTTTTTTGTTGTTGTTTTATTTATATTTATTTAGTTTTGTTTTATTTGTTTTGTTTTTTATTTTTATTTTAATATTTTTCTATATATTTTAATGATTTGTTTTTAATATTTATGGAAAATATCCCCAGTATTGTATTGGAGAATTCCTCTAGGGAGAACTCTAATTTTCATGAGGAAAAATTAGGAGCATGATGTTAGGGTTCATGAAGAAACCCTAAGAGAAGACAAGAAGAGACCCCTATAATTTTTTTATGATAACTTTTCATTCCTTGTGGAAGCCCATTAATGCCTTAATGATCACGATGACCATAATGAATCATAGTTTATAAAGAATTTACAGAAATCAATGTCAATTATAGTAAACAACACACACTAAAATAAATTCAACAAGTTTCATATGAAATGATAGATATACAATTTGATATGTACGTACCTTGATGATTTCTATTATGTGATGATGATGAAAATGACAATGATGATGATGATGATTACAATGAGGAGGATGATGACATTTAAGATAATGACGATGAGGATGAGGATGATGATGCCAATGATGAAGACAAAACCGATGGGGATGATGATGATGATGACAATGACAATGATGATGATGATGATGATGATGACGACAATGATGATAACAATGATGATGATGATAATTAGGATGATGATGATAACAATGATGCTGTTGCTGTTGTTGCTGCTAGTGATGACGATGATGATGATGATGATGATGACAATGAGGATGATGATGATGAGGATGATGACAATGATGATAATGACGACGAGGATGATGATGACAATGAGGATGATGATGACAATGAGGATGATGACGATGGGGATGTTGACAATGGGGATGTTGACAATGGGGATGATGACAATGTCGACGATAATGACGATGAGGATGAGGATGGTAATGACGATGATGAAGACGCCAACAATGTGGATGATGATGATGATAATGACGACGACGATGATGATGATAACAATGATGATGACGATGACGACGATGATGATAACAATGATGATGATGATGATGATGATGATGACGACGACGACGAAAATGACGATGATGATTATAATGATGATGACAATGAGGATGATGATGATGGGGATGATGACAATGTCAATGATAATGACGATGGGGATGACGATGATGATGATGAAGATGACAACGATGGGGATGATGATGTTGATAATGATGATGATGATGAGGATGATGATGAATGATGATAACAATCATGATGATGATGACAATGAGGATGTCGACGATGAGGATGATGACAATGACGATGAGGAGGATGATGATGATGGTGATGATGAAGATGATGATGACGATGATAATAATAATGATGATGATTATGATGAAAATGAGGATGATTATGATGAGGATGATGACAATAGCGACGAGGATGAGGATGAGGACGATGAAGATGAAAACAATGGGGATGATGATGATAGCGATGACGACAATGATGATGATGAGGAAGATGATGATGATGATGGCGACAATAATGACGATGATGATGGAAATGAGGATGATAACAATGATGATGAAGAAGATGATGATGATGCTGAAGATGATGATGATGATGATGATGATGATGAAGATGATGATGATGATGATGATGATGATGATGATGATGATAACAATGATGATGATGATGGAAATGACAATGAGGACAATGAGGACAAGGATGACAACAATGATGATAATGACGATGAGAATGAGGATTATGTTGACAATGAGGATGATGACGATGAGGATGATGACAATGTCGATGATAATGACGATGAGGACAAGGATGATGATGGTGATGATGAAGATGACAACAACAGGGATGATGATGATGATGATGATGATGATGGTGATGATAATGATGATTAAGATGACAATGATGATGATAAAAATGATGATAATGATGATGAAAATGAGAGTGATGATGATGAGGATGATGACAATGATGATAATGACGACGAGGGTGTAAATAATGATGAAAATGACAATGAGTGCATTGCATTATTGATCTTGTATTTGTTTCGAGAATAATTTAATATTCTCTACTAAATAGGGCCAACCACATGAAGGTGGAATCTCATCTCACCCCCCCCACCCTCACATCATTCTCAATTCCCTATAACCCAACAAAACCTATGTACAAAAAAATAATTTATTGTGTTTTTTTGTCATACTTAAGAAGCAATGTCTCTTGTAACATATGCCAACATACAAGAAAATGATAGAAAAACTTAAAACACCTCATATATAGAGTAGATAATATATATTAAAGCATACCTCATACAATTCAATGGAATTCATCATCTTCTTCATCCAAGTCATCATAGGTATCATCCAATCCAAATTCAACATTGTAAGGTTTGGCCATATCATCTTCACCATCGATGTTAGTTTCAATCATCATGTCATCATTGATATCATCTTCATGGACATTGACTGCTACATCATCTAATCCAACTAATTATTTGTCATCTTCCTTTGGAACATGATGCTCTACTCATGATGATCATCCTCAACATCATCTTATTCTTCAAGACCCTCTTCATTATCATCTTCCACATTATAATTTATTGACCTTCCCCTTGGATTGTGTCTCACAATAAATGATCAACCCTCTCTACCTAGAACCTCAGAGTAAAATACCTGTTCACATTGGCTTGGAAGAACATAGGGCTCAATTCATGGCTCAAACAACCTCGTATTAACCATGGTAAATCAATTATCATGTTCAATAATATTTCTATCAGGATCATGTTGATTCAATCATAACCTATACCATTTGACAACGAGCATAACTAATTTGAAGGAGTTAAAATCACACTGAATAATATCTTTCAAATACCCTAGTATTGATTTTCTGAGAGTTATGGATGTTTGTCACTTCTATAGGAAACATTGGTCACCTCAAAGGCTGCAATGTTCCCACAATCACAATTTTTCTGTGTTTCATCCAACTTTTTGATGGAAAATTTATGACCATTGCACCACATAGCCTTATGGTGTTTTAATTGAACCAATCCATACACATAAATGCTGCATCCTAAATTGATCATGATTAAGTGCATGTTTATTCTATGCAGGGAAAGAAATGAACGTGTACATCAATATATTTGAATTTTTTTTTATAGTATGGCTAATTAATATGCTTTCCTACTTATCTTTTAAACCATATGCTAAATAAATTTCCCTTTCTGTAAGATTGGTATCTCCATTACAATGTGCTTTTTCAACCATTGAAGCCACACATTCCCATGGTATTCCATGAACAGATGGTTCACATCATTCAATCCATACATTCATCAAATCACGATTGTTTGATATGTATAAATGAAGTGCATCCCACTCACGACCAAACTATGCATGAAAGTAAAATTAAAATTAAGTACAAATGTATATTCACTTAACATACATGTATACACTTTTAATTGATGCATAATATGAAAAATGAAATAAGTATGATATATACATAAAAAACAATAGTCAAATGTACTATAATTAATCTCCACTAGACAATAATTACCTTTCACCTTAATTGATCTACCTTTCCCAATGAGGTACTCCCCTTTGAAATTGTTAATGGAGTCTAAATCACAAATGCGACCTAAATTGAGATTTGATGATAATATAGGAAGGTATTCAATAATATACATCATGTTATGGTATACCATATATCCCTCCATCATAGAACCCTCTGGACGTTTTCATTGTCTAACCATGCCCTTCAAAAATTTCAGGTGCCTCTCAACCATTCACATGGACCTTGAGTGTACTGGTCCACACAATTCAATCTCCTCAACTTGGTGTATGAGGTAGTGTTCTTTTGCATTGAAAAATGCCGAAGGTATATTCTTTTGTATTTCACACATCAGGCGCACAATTTCTCTCCTCTAATACCTTATAGCTTATTTATGGATTTCTTTAGATGACAACCATCTACAAGTGATGCAAACAAATCACGAGATTTAACAAAAACAACATTATTTTACATAACAATTATAAAAATAAATATCAAATATAAGTTCTATCATGAATTAAATAAACACTTTATGCATGGAAGATATCACCACTTACGTCATGTATTTTCCAAGATCATATATAACTTGTTTGACATTGTTGTCGAAGTTGTCCGAGAGAGATAGAGGTAGAACATACAATAACAACATAAAAAATGTTTCATTATTTTTTTCAAAAAGTAGACAGAAAAATACCAACAATAATATGCACAAGAATAAAAAAATATAGCAATATATGTACTATAATAATTAAGTTTGATGAATACATGCCTGTAACACCCCGGGTTTTGACCCTGTGATATTAAATTTCAAATGTTGTGAATATTCTATTAAATCATGACAAGGAGCTCAAGGCCAAGACCTTGCCAATGATTTTGTGTTTGTGTTCGGAGGTTAGAATCAATGCTGATGGTTTATGTGCTAGCCAGGCATGATATGCTTGAGACATCATGTAAAATACAATTAATTAAAAAAACCTATAGCCAGCTATGTGCCGCAAACATTAAAGAGACGAGGGCATGATTTTCCTAAGGATAAGTGGGGGGGGCATGTTTAACCTTGAGCCGTTTGGTGGGAATGGGAAGAGTTTTGGTAGAAATTCGAATTGGACAAAGCACCATTTCTGAAAATCACGCCTTTTATTGCATGGGCAAGAAAAACACCCAAAAACACATGCCATTCCCTCATGCCTTCATGTTTCACCTTCCCTCACATTTTGGAAAAAAAATGGTAGGACATTTTGTTGATGGATCATGGATTCATTCATTCATTCGTTTTCATTCAAGCATGCAGACTCATGCAAAAAATATCTGGAAGTTTTATCTTTCACGTTTCAGTTTTCTTTCCTCAGTGTGCATGCCTAGTGGACCATCTGGCCTTTAGGAAAGCATTTGATTTTTGGGGGATCATTCTCTATTTTTTCCCATTGAGTTCACGCGTGCTGGTATTCATCCTATTTTGCAAAACTGCGTTTTGTTCTGGGTTTCTCATTTTTGTGTTACTATCCTCAGCCGCACAAAGGTTTGGTGGTATCCTTTGTTGCTGAACGAATGAGCAGTGGAGATCACTTGATTTCACGAGAAAGAGTGATCATCTGTGGTTTCCTTAGTATTATTGTGCAATGGTCTCCTTTATCACATAGTGAGTGGAAGCATGTTTTGCTGTGTTGAAATTGTGGTTTGTTGTGTGGACATCTTGTTCTATCTCTAAACTGGTTTGGGGAGTGGGGAATGTCATCTGAATTATCTTGCTAACACTAATGTGAGAAGGAACCTCACAGACAGATCTAGAGGGATGGTTTTCTTCTTTGCATACCCTGAACAACACTAGAAGGGAAGGAATAACCTGAGGGACTGGGTAGCAGAGAAGGGGATGCTTCCTTGTGTTGGGTGTGTAGATGTATTAAAAGTTAGGCTAGATCTGGTGCAGGTTTCAATATCTCTGTGGTTGATCTCACTAGCTTATAAGTCAACCTTTCCACCTCCTTTATAGCCTAATAAACCCAACTGGTAGTTGGCTTGGCCATGTCTTGTGTGATCCCTGGCTGAACAGTCTTTGAAACCCAGTAGTGAGATGGCTTGGCTCTGTATCCTAATAAATCTATCTGTTTGAATTATTTTTCCTTGCATCCTGATAAGCCCAACTGTGTTGTCTTGGCTGAGTTTTGTTGTATCTTTGGCTATGTGTGAGCCTGATAGTGTCCCTTATTCATTGCGGAAATCATTCCCAACTTGGGGGTGGCAGTGCTACTGAGAGATTGATGAGCACACTGGGCTATGGTTGGGTGGAACATTGAAATGCCATAGCTGGTTGCAGACAAGTTCTTTTCAAGATAAGTATTTCTTGTGTGCAATCTTTGCAACTATATTTGTTTAATGAATTGTGATGAACATGTTGAATGCTTGATGAATGTATTTTCTTCCTATATATATTGCATGTTTACACATTCGTGTATGTTTTAAGTTCAATGCATTCTATATTATCCCCGTGTTCAACTTTGCATCTGTAATTGATTGATGGAATACAATTACCATGTTTAATGTATTAAATTGATGAGTTGATCCATTGTATAACTGCAATTGTATGCATCTATGTATGTTTCCTTCAATTCATTTTAAACTAAGTTGCAGGGTTATATTGGCTGAATTGGTGATGGCATAGATGATCAAATCGATCCAAGACTTTAGTTAAAAAGTTGATTTTTCTGCTAGAAAACTTCCTTTTCGCAACTTGCGGGATGTGGGATGCAGAATGTAGGTTTCACAGATATCGATTTTTGCATTTTTCCTTCCGCAATTTCCTTTCCACAACTTGCGGGATGCAGGATGCATGTTTCACAGATCTCGGTTTCCTCAATTTTCCTTTCACAACTTCCTTTCCATAACTTGCGAGATGCGGGATGCAGAAATGACATTCGGTAAATTATGCTCTCCACAATTTTACCTCTGAAACTTCCTTTCTGCATGCAAGATGCGGGATTCAAAATTACAATTTAAATATTCCACGATTCCACAACTCAAGTTTTCCATGCCGTCGATTTTTCTGGGATGATTATGAGCCGTTGATTTGATTCCGGATGCGGAACAATTTTTTATCGTTGATTTTCGTCGCATTTTCTCTCCACAGTCCGATGTCCTCTGATATATTTGCTTGCATATCGTTGAACTGATCAATGGAAGACGGGAGGGAGCATGACAGCATTGGAAATGGTGAGAAGTATTTCACGACGATGCCCTATGTTTCAATGAACAACAAAAGGTTCTTGATGAATTTTTTAATTCCATAGGTAAATGGGGTAAGGAAATGTGACAATGCTAATCATGCATTTTCAACCCTGTAAAATCACCTTTCTTGGTTATGATATTGTTCATGTTCGAACAAAATCCTGTGGGGAATTTAATTTTTCGTATGACTTCTTTTACAAAATTGCTTTGCTATTGTTGCCGCCTTTCACACACCTGGGTCACGTGGCAGAAATCTTCAAGCCACTTGGTGTGTCCTTGGGGGAAAGTCTCGAGTCAAGGCTGCCACCTTGTTCTTGACTCCTCCGTTTAGGCTCAAATCCTAACGGAGCCAAGGGGGGTAGACCCTATTAAGTTACTAAGGCTAAAATACTTAGTACATTGATGTT